>OY787660.1:1670200-1891457 GCA_963678985.1 Spisula subtruncata | reverse complement strand
TACATTTTTCGAGTACGTTAACACCAGACACGTGTTATTTACAAATTTGCTAACAACAAATAATTAAACATTACGTGGCAAAATTGGTACGCAATGTAACACCCAATATACATGACTATATTTATGTTTGGAGATATAGGCTCGTACATAATGCACTGTGTAAACTTGTGTGATATTCTGATATACTACGGGTTTCTACTGTTCATTATTTAAATTTATTGTTGACCTTGTAATATTTATGTAATTTTGTTTTCATGTACATATTGTATGTATATTTGTATACTCATGGGCATAATGCCTAATGTATTTCGAAATAAACTGTTAACTGTATAAATTGTACATCCATCATATGTTATAACATAACCTTTCACAACTTGAACACACACACGTACATGACTGCATCGATAGAGAAACTCTTTGGTCAGAAGTCAAGCACAGAACCACACATGTGAACATACCACTATGACACAAAGTGTTTTCTAATCGGATGGTACCTAGAGAGATGTCAACAAATACCAGATGTCAACAATACTGTCAGAACAAGCCACTTATTGTTATGCCCATCAAACCGTTTTCAATTATACCTGTATCTTACCTGTTTATACATGTATTTAACCCGTTTATATGCTTTCGCTGTTAACAAGGTTGGTTCTAACAGATAGGTCTGGATGCAAGTGTGTAACACCACTGACCAGGACATTAATAACAAACTATGTGTGAATCTCGCATTCTTTGATGCATTGTATACAAACTTAGTATATCACTTGATCTGCGGAGAAAGTAGTGCCAAACTGTGGTACCTTGTACACACCTAACAATTTTAATCTAATTCCCCATAGAAACATGTTCTATACTTAGTCGTAATGCTAGTATTTACATGATGTATAGACTGGACTGGTCATAATGTACATGTTTGCAACAACAAACTTATCTAATATACGACATCATGTCCGTCTGCGTACACTATGATAGTATCCGGGTGTAGTATTTCATACTTTGTATTGGTTCAATGAGATGGCATCGTAAAATATGGGTTTCAATATCGTTATATGTATTATTCCTACGTATAATAGTAGATGTTAATTGGTCCAAATCGAGGAAACGGTATGTTATGGTTCGAAGAAGCATATCTTATCTACTTATTAATTGAAGTATTGTTGTAACATCTTCACCACAATATCATTATCAGCAATATCATAAGTAGATACGGATATCGTGTTTAATACATGTGAGTACAAGTTGTCAGTTAACACCGCTGCCTGAAGGATTCACAACATTCTAAGAGTGTGACGTGCAAATTTGACAAGTATCTACGAGTGTGAATAATCACATACGCCCCCTTGCGAGTAACGTACGGACATTCCTATATTACTAAATACCCTTGCGGCGAAATTTTCATTTGTCAAGATTATACATGCTTCTGGTGGCTATTTTCCTTAGCAGAAAAATATTCACAACGATTCATATCAATCAAATTGTTAGGAACATCGAATGAGAGTATTATCTGTCGATTTGGACAAGCTGCAAATTCCAGATCTTCCGCTAAATGACTACATGGTCGATACATTGGTGTCAGGACATGTCAAGCAAGTTGTGTTCTACTCGAGATGTGGTTTGTGTTTCAATATGCTGTTGGCTAAACTATATAAATGGCGTGTTGCTCTGACAGTACATGTAAATTAAATCTCACTATGAGATGCATTTATAGAAATTGTTGAAAAGCGACAACCTGGTTATAATTATTAGCATAGCTTAGTGTGTGGTGATGCCCCTTACCAATGAGAATTAGTGGACATTCAACAATACTAAGGGTATCATCACATCGATGGCTTAGAATAAGAAGGTCGTAAGTGCCACTTACGATCTTTTAAGATTCATACATACTTGAAATCTGCTTTACAAGGGGCTTGTTATAAGCCTATTTTCATGAAAATCTTAAATTGTCATGTTGACCAAAATGAAGTTTTAAAAACGTGTTTTCCTATAGGTAAAGAGTAAATTACAGACAGTTTTCTCTTGTTTTCTCAATATATCGATTTGGTAGTTACGACCTTTTTGTGCTAAGGCATCGATATTATTCTTGTTTTATTGATTGGACAAGTGTCTTATGGTAATCCAATGAATGAAGCGTATAAATATCGAAGCAAGACCCTAAAGTTCACGATTATTAATTTACGCAACCTGGCTATGTGTATGCACGTATAGATAAGTATAAATGGTATGTTTGATGTAACCGTGTTTTGCGATTTGAACTGTTGTTCTATTGCCATGCTATCGAAACAGTTGTACTTTGTCCTCACTGTGTGCTTGCCTGAAATATGCCTATGTGTTCAATGAAATCCAAACATGAATGAAACAGTCCGACACTTTAAGTAATCAGAACGATATGATTGCAATTAAATAAATGTAAATTAAAGTGTAAAAGGGTGACTAAACGGCTGGACCCGTGAAAGTGGTCCTTGGAAACTTGGAACTACAGTCAGATAAGGTGGTAAGCTGCATTTTTCATATACTGCTACACTTATCATATTTGTTCGATACATCTATATTCTGTGAGCTGACAAGTTAATTAAATTAATAATTACACGAATAGTCGAGAAAATTGGCAGTAGATATTCAAGAATGTAAAAGTATTTATTTACACAACACCCGAAATAGAAAACATACACAAGGAGTATGGACTGGTAATGCAATTAAGCCGTGCTGCAGAATCGAAACATGAGATTGGAATTTGAGTGTTTGTCAGGCTTAAAAGCATTACTAGTGATATGCATATCGGTTTCCTGAAGCGGTTCTCGACATGTATGTCATGGTAAATTGAAACCAATTCCAAGATATGTACGGTCAGCGAGGTTCCCCTAAACGCCTATGTTTTAAATCACATGATATTGACCGATGCTTAATGAGAGCATTGTTCATCATATAAATGGGCGACGGACGTCCATTACGGTTATGCACCAATCATGGTTCATGTGTTCTACTATTCCTTTGTGACCCATCGTCTATAACATTGTGTGTATTATATTAGGGTGTGACAATATATTCCAATCTAACAGACCGTTAGGACTTGACGATTTACAACAACATTTGCTGTGTATTGGTGGCATCTCCTAGCAAGTACGTGCTGTGTATTTGATGAACATGTGTCGATTTATGATTTGGGTTAAATATCTATGTTACTATGTGCGAATGTCTAATTCATGATAACTAGCTCACTGTCGATGGAAAGGTGTGGAAACCACATGTCTTGTTACGTTATTTGATTAAACATACAACACAAACAGTTTATTTCTCACAAAATCGTAGTGTCTTTAAAACTAATGTTTTTTTTACATATGATTTTCATATACAAACCTACGTAATGAATGGTAACAGAAGACTCATTGGCAATAAACACCTTTTGGTATAGATCGCTTTATGTTGTTATTGCCGTCTTTATATAAATACTGGACACACCCATCGCCATATACTGTACATGTAATTTATTTTGCACAATATCTATGACTATGTTACATGCGTAGCATCAATCCGACAGTATTATGTTGGATACGTTCTTACTTACTGGCGACTGTATCTGACACAATGAATGTTGTACGTGTCAGATCAACACGGCCTCTGTGAAACTTTTCTTAGAGTCTAGTATATTTGGAACACAAATATTGCTCCTGATCGTGACTTTTGCTTCTCTGGATTTAGTTTTCTGATCATCTTAGCCACATGGACAGGTCGGTGACGGGACCAGTTTGTATTTTCTGTGTACATAAACATTAAGTCGTTTGCATGTCCGAGTCATTCCACTTACTCTAATGAGATGATATTCATCTGCTCCTTTTCTCTGTTCAATTGACATTATGATAATGACATTCGCTTTGCAAGTTGCTCGTACAGGTGGTTGCGCTGACAGACTACCTCACTTGACCAATTGTCAACCATTCCACAATTTGTTTGGATTCATTGGAGGGTCCTACGTAGGTTGGTAAGGCTTAAGTTAGCTGATGAGTCTTATAGACCTATGAGCCACTATCTATCTGTTGACACATTTGGTCGACTCTTCATATATTTGATGTACATGTAACTTGGTGTTTCCTGTCTGTCGTTGACTATTCTAATAGCGACGAGAGAAACCCTGTTTTTAATGAGAAATTAAAAAAAAATTCAGATATCAACTGTTGTCTGTCGTCAACCTAAAATAAAAATATAAATGCAATGTTACATATGTCGGATGCAATATGAAATAGGGTTATACCAGTATTGGTCATATAGTTAACAAAATGAATACACAATTACCGCCATGATTCTAACAGTAATGTTCAAAAACAAGTAAAATTAATGGATTTACTATTATTGACAGACATTAGTACTATAATTGTTCCGATATAACGAGGACCTATCAGTGGGACTGATTACATTCCTATCGCACAAGAAGTTTTTATCTGACTATATTGAACAGTTAAAAAGGCGATATTGTCTAGTGAAGTAAATATGTTCAGAGAATGCCAATGGTCATAAAAAGCTTACCCTTTTTATGAAGTATTGTATTACTCGCTATGATTGTATTGACATTGGAGGATTGACCACACAGTTATATTTTAATATCGACCAGAACCATAACAACACGGCTTTTTAGCTACCACAATCTATTATGTTTCATACAAATACTGTTAAATATACCTTTTATATCATATAATTTAATTCAAATGTCATTACATGTTCCTTACGTTTATACCATGGTGCATTCAATAAATTCCATCATATAGCTCACCATGTTCAACAAAGGTCAGACACTCGAGCTCATATCATACTCATGGATTCTTCATCAGACATAATTGTATCCAGTTCTTGGTAGACAATAAAGAGCCACACTCACGGAGATCCAATAACGTACATGAAACAGATTTAACAACTGTAATAACAGCAATTATTAACACATTTATATATCCTTGTGAATTATCGATTCGCTATTTCATCTCAGGTAAAGTACCATTATCATCAGACTGTAATATCGTTAGTAGTAACAAAGAGTTAGATAAACGTGTATTAGTACAACAACCTCGTTAAAATTAACGATCCATCGACGTTCCGTCCCTTATGTCGTCGCTTTGGTGTAGCTTTACAACATTCACCTAAATTTTTATCAATTTCTCGCGAACCACTCGCAATATTTTACGAAAAATGTTCTTCGTCAATCACCACCTTGCAACTGATTAGCGAATATTACGATTTAATAAAGCTGTTAAAATGATAATTATATCTTACATTCGAGCGAATCTGTGGACAACACATCACCTGGCATCATCATGGTGGCAGATTCTTGTCAAGTTTGTTCCAATAAAACAGGTTAATTCGTCTTCTATGTCTATCATATTGCAAACATTACAATATTTTATGATGACAAGGCAAACATGTTTTACCTAAATACATTTGGAAAAGAGCGTACGCTGTCGTTCATTTTGAAATAAAACTTGGTAGATAATCTGTGCCAGTATGAATTCTATATCAATATTGGTGTCAAACGATTTCTTTGCAAATTGAATAATAATTGCCACTCTCTTATGAGAATTCGTCGTCGGCTCTGCGAGGGAAAATAAAACATTTGTTCTTGCGTTAGTCCTCACATATTCCATGGCATGTGAAGATCGTTTAAGTGTTTTATCTCTACGAAAGTAACGAAAAAATAAATTTATACTCGCACTCTTTGTAAACAATATTGTCTTTGTTGAGGATTCTGCTAGACGGCATGTCACTTTGATACAGTGGTATGTCGGTCTGCAGGTAGAGTCATTAACACAAACACGTTGTATAGCATTACATTTGAATTGTATTACATGAATCATAACCGGAAATGATGTTGTCTAGGAGGGGTGGATGGCGAACATTTAACATGAAGGCGATCTTTTGTATGTGATCTTTTTCTATTTATAGTTTCACAATAACCGAATAAGGAACTTGTATTTGGGAGCCACCAAGAGTGATTTATACGTAAAGTTCTTTTTGAAAAACTGTTATTATAGTTTTGCAGAAACAATTATTATCAAAAATGTATAAAAAAAGGGATATAAAATTTGCAGTGGTTTAGCACTGGTAAACATTTGTACATGTCCATGTCTATATGACTTTGATTTTGTTTGTCAGTTGTACGGTAGTCGGAACGTCCGAGTTGTCAAAATTTGCGTGTATCGTGCGTCTGTCGTTCGTGTAACGTGCGTATCGTATGCGTGCGTGTATCGTGTGATTTTAGTAACGTGCATCGTCTATCGTATCGTATCGCCCATCGTGCATATCGTGTGTATCGTGTACATCGTATCGTGTAAATCGTGTACAACGTGTATAACGTGTATGGTACAGTATAAGTATACGAAACACGATAGCATATCGTGTGTATCATGTACATCGTATCGTGTACATCGTGTACATCGTGTATAACTTGTGAAACGTGTATGGTACAGTATAAGTATACGAAACACGTATCGTGTGAATCGTCCATGTAGATTTACATTATAAAAACACAACACACTTTTTTCCGACATGAAGGGGTACATGTCGGGGGTCCTATAATAGAAAGGTATTGGACGATACGAGGACCTTATAAACTAATGCCAAATCAAATCATACATCAAATCATTCATCAGTTTAGTATCGTATCGGTGGCAATAACTTCCGGGACGCAACGGAATTATGTCCGAAATTGACATCCGAAATTATGTACACCGTCATGAAAAGAATTCTTTGCACATCGATAATTCATAATTCATGTAATGAAAATGTCTTAAATGTTATGTTTTTCCCGACCAACTATCCCCATGTCTTTGAAATGCCGACTTTTTATGAATCAGTGTACATACTGTACGTGTAATTATGCTAGTAGTTATCCGCTATTATTGAAAAGCAGAATCCAACTTTTTTCATGATCTAATTCTGGTTTCATGAATCGAACATTTAAATGGGAATATTGAGGTGTAGATGTGTTATGCATAATGATAAATTATAATATTTATAACATCAAAGTTCACGACTTCGTTCAAGACGGCCGGCAGGCATTTCTAATCACTGCATGTAACTGCAGTATTTACTTTTTATTTCAACATGGATATTTGGGTATTTAATTTATATGTCTTTTGGCCTAAGTTATTCAATAATATGAACTAAGGCACCGCCTAAATGTGGTTTTAGTACTCACTTGAACCCATAATTAATGGTACTCAATCAGTTGTCTCACATTTGTACAGAATCCAATTAGTACTGTATGAATTATCAATTAAGAGGGCGAAAATTGCGCGACACATGAAGCGATGCGCGACAATCGGTCGATACAAGAAGCGAAGCACAATTTTCAAACACGAGATCTCGCTCTAACGCAGTATCAGAAACCATGAGATTTCGCAGTAGAATATCGTACCTCGCCTCCTGTGTCGCGAGATTCTCCAATGTCGCTGCGTGTCTCGGGCTGAAATATCGTGTCTCGCTTCGTGTTCCAAGGTCGAGGCACGAGATGCGAAGCGAGTCAAGAAGCCACAATTAGGCGACACACGAAATTATATCGCCTGATTGTCGCAGTCGCATAAAATTTACAAACCGTGAGACACGACACATGGTGTGATAAAAAGGAGCGTACTGAGGCAACCAGTTTCTGTGAACCCGGAAGACCAGGTATGTAGATGTAGGCTGACAGTAGTCGAACTAGACCGTCGCTAGGCCCCTATCTTGCGAGGCACAATAATTCATATGGCACTAACCGGATTCCGAACATTTTACCATTTGGATGAGAAGTATATGTTTTGTCAATAAACCCTAATAAATATTACATATTAATGACAATTAGCTATAAATTAAATGACATTACATGATTAGACTTCACAATAGTCGTCAGACAAATCCGACAATTTTGGTCTCTATCAGGTGCATTTGGTTTCCGTCCGGACTGCCTGTCCGATGACTCTTAACCATGGCTCACTTTTATTCCTTTGTACATGACCGCATGTCTTTTGTAAGACATGTCTTGATGGGTCAATTATAAATTTGTAAGCCAGTCGCAAAGTAGGAAAACAATCTAATTATCTCCTCGCTCTTGTACTCTTATTCTGAAGTCTCCTTATAATTCCCCGAGGAAAAAGTATGCATAAAAATGCGGATGGCCGTCAAACAACAATTCTAAAACTGATTTCACAATGAAACAAAAAAAGGCTCAAAGCCATCTTTTACCGAGTGTACGCCGCCTATTCGTCACACTTATTTGTTGCAGACCTATAACTGGCATTCGAAAAGTGAATATATTAAAATGAAATGAATGTGTTAAGACTGTATTCTCCGTATATTCATTTCACATTTGATACATGTTCACCGCACATATGTGACACATTTGTCAGAGGGCATATTTTTTTTATTAAAAGGGTACTTAGGGTAGGCTGACTTCTCAATAGCTGTTGGATGAATCCGACAATTCCAGTATCTGTCCGCCTTTTAGCGAAACAAAAATCAGTCTGACAGATTTCCTTCCGGTCTGACAGTTTCTCCAAGTCTGTCAGACCGAAAGCGACTATTAGTAAGTCTGGAAGCCCAAAATGTCTCGGACACTTTCACCAAGTGACCTATATTTTTTAACTAGGATGACCTAATTTATTGAAATTGACCTAGATTATAATGAAATAATTAATTCTGGAGAATTTTCATCAAGATAAGACCAATTTTTTTTTATATCTATTGTCTATACAAGAAATTTCTAGGATTTGACCTTTATTACGTAACACAATTTTTTACCCCAGATTGAACTAGATTTTGTAGAGATTATCCATCTGATTAAATTGACCTAGTGACTACACAACGTGACAATGTCACAATTAAGGTTTTGACCAACTGACCTAAGCGGATAGAGTAAATAATCGACATGAGTAGACATGGCGATGTAATCGTAGCGATTTAATGTCACTCATTTCCCCAAGTAAGCCTGATAATAATGGGAGTGAAATTATTTCACTACAGGCTTTGCGGCTGGGTAAACATTCGGACAACACGCGATAAAAGAGAAATTTTATTTTGACCCTGATGATTATCGCAGAAATGTGTGATTTTAGGGAAACATTGCGGAGCAGCTCCGAGCTGAAAAGTAGTCCTCCAGTCTTCGCGAAAGTGAGAAATAAATGCTGGACATCCGGTCCGGCATAAAATAAATTTGGCCGGAGCGAATCAATTTTGGTCGGACAGAACAATATTAATAGGAAACAGTTAAAAAAAACAGATGTTTTAACAATTTATCATTAAAAATGGACAAAGGAACAATAAAACAACACTTTGGAAACAATAAAACAACACTTAACAGTAACTGTTGTAGACTTAATTAATTGCCGACGCTGATTGGAAATTTAGCGACTGTCCTTGAAAAGTTAATCGTCTGAAGTTAATGTCTTTAATTGATGATACACACATTTTCAGACAGCCGTTTATATTGACACTCATCGGCAATTATAAACAGATTATCTCGCAAACTGCGACATACACAGGTGAGGATGTCATCGTATTGTTTGTTTGTTTAACATGGCCGTTTATTGACCTAATAGTGTGACACGTGGACTGTGTCTATCAGTTTTTGGTCACTTAGCGCTGAGCACAACCGTTCGTCAGAAAACCAGTCTAGGTAAATCCTCGCGTGGTCTCAATCGTACTATTTTTAGCAACAGGATTTTCCAAATTTCTGTAACTTGTTTCTCAAAATCTTTTTTTGTTGAGATTTGTATTCACAAAATGTGTTTCCGAAAATAACATACTAAAGATAGAGTACAGTATACGTATTCGTCAAATCAGCGTCTTTTTGCAAATTAGTTCTCTTTCTATCCTTTAAATAACCAACCTGCACATGCGCATCGTGAAATAACTGGAAATAATGCTTCGTACCTCCAAATTTCGTACCAGACGATAGGAAAATTTTGACGGTCATTCGGACCGGCGAGCTATAATTTTCGTCGGACCGAACTGATTTTCATCGGTCATGACCGGCGGTCCGGAGACTTTTGCGAAGACTGGTCCTCTATTGAGCGCTAGGCTTCGAAACAGCTTGCTTAAAATAAGCGCTACACATCAGACGAAATGGAACATATATATTATTTCGGGGAGCACTCGTGGCTAGCAGACTGTTACGTGGCGCTTAATTTTTTAAGTTCTTGCAAGGTACCCGTTTCATACGAGAGCACTTTGTAGCGGTTGCCTAGCAGAGCGGATAAATGGTATGCTCGCTGGTTGCATGTTGTTCTATATATACATGGTAAAGCCCTAACAAAAAGCAATTGATAACGCATTGCTTTAATATGGAAAGAGCTCCAGTAGCTATGCATTAATGTACTGTATTAAAATTATTACTTGTCAGAAATAACACAAACTACCCAAGGGACATGATACACTAAGCTTAGCGCTGGCCCTTCGGTAAGCTTCTCCAATTAAGTAACACAATGCAATAATGACGCACCAGTAAGTTGCATCCACAACCCCACCCCTGTGGATGAGTGGTGGAATAGCCAGGGGAAACAGTTATGTTTTAGATTTTGACCTTCAATTTTATGAGCCAGCCTTCCTCCGCAATGCCGGGAAAATGTTTGGAATTTTTTCTCTGAACCAATACCACGGGGACAATATTTAGTTGCCAGAGGCCGAGGAATTACCAGAGGGTTTATGGTAATTTTACCATTAGCTGTTCCACTTGGCCGGCCCATGGAACAGGAAAGGCGGGGTTTCGACAACACGAAAGTAAAAATCTAGCCCATCTGGTTGGTGGGGGTCGTGGGTGTATAATCTCATAAACAAGGCTATTACAAGAGTAATTGAGCCACTGACAAAAAAGTCACAGTGTAAAAAGTGTTCAGGGTCATTCCAAAATTTGGCTAACAAATGGGGTCGAACAAATGAAATCGAGAATGACAGGATACTTACGAGTACATAAGATTTCTGTCATCGGGGTGCATTGTATAACCACGTTAATTCCTCGTTTATAGTAACGAGTACTTAAATAAGTTGAAAACCTTAAAATAAATCGAAAATACATATCTCTGTGTTTTCATAAAAATCTGGATCAACAACAGTGTGGCCATACCACGTGACCATGACATCACAAACGGCTATAAACCCAAGTAATTTTTTGATAATAAACCGTCGACTCGGAAAGGAAAAGAGGCGTAAGTATTTTATTTCTTCATCGATTTCTATGACATATAGCCCATGCTAAGCGGAGAGTGATAAGCTTTCAACAAAATATAGTGACTCTATCCGTAGCTGGGCCGTTTTTGCAAACATTCGGCGAAACCTTTGCTTCAGCTTGTTTGAAAGCGGACTACTTTGCCAAGCCGTTCTGCTTTTTCTTGTATTATCTGCTTTATCGTGCCTGAAGACTGATGTTTAAACCAATCGGTAACATCGGGTGCTATTTCGTATCAAATAAGATACCTATTGTCACAATGCATGGTTGAAATCTTACGTTTCCCTTTGATTTCTATTTGTGGCTACAATTGCAAGACTAAATTACCGGCTGCAGTTGCAAGCTGTTTTAAGAATTCGCTACAATGCAAATCAAAAACCATCCAGTATGAATGTTATATATTTAGTTGTGTTTCATTTGTTACTGTTACAGAACAAAACACGCTGGTACACTACACTAAGTAGCAATAGTTTACAGAATATACATGTAGGTTGGTTGTGCTGATTTTCTCGGTTATATATAACATGTTATAATTATTCAAACAAGCGTAATAACAGTTGCCCTTTTTGGCAAATGAATAACGCGAAAATGGAAATCGCTCTAATGCTACGGTCACAATGCTCGTACGATGTCCGTACGGATTTACCAACTCGTACGAGTAGGCTACGAGTCCAAAATATTTCAAATCCTAACGGTATTGGTAGGTTTTTAGCTTCTGGTCACAGCTCGTACGGACCTCGTACGAATAAAAGAGAATGCATCGTACGAGGTCCGTACGGACATCGTAATCTTCGTACGGAGATCGTACGGGACTCGTACGGAGATCGTACAGGGTTCACACGGTACTCGTAGGTCAAACGAAGCTCGTAAGTCACTCGTACGATGTCCGTGTGGTGTCCGTACGGTGTCGGTAAGATGCTCGCACGATGATCGTACGAGGTCCGTGCGACAATAATTAAATTCTTCGGCATTCTTCAACTTTTCCAGGTCACATTAATCGAACGAGCTCCGTGCGAGTCGAAATTTATCAATGCCGTACGGAGTCCGTACGGGGTCCGTGAGGACATCTTAAACTCGTACGAGCATCGTACGGATTTTTGTAACTCGTAGAGGACCCGGGAGCTCGATGAAAAGTTTTCAACGAGCTCTCGATTTGTCTACGAGCTCGTATGTATATTTGAAGTAGGGAATTCACAAGGAAGCTGGCATCACCAGGAATGTTGAAATCATTCATCCGTGACGCTTTGTCAGTTCTGAGCGTTGCGCGGTGGTGATTTCTTCGTGCTGCACGTGCAAATGGTAGTCAGTGGCAAAAATCGATATTTTAGTCATTGAGTTCCTCTCTGGCGATAGTCCGACTGAAAAACAGATTTGTATAAAAAATAACCCTGATGACTATTGAAGAGCATGGTCGCGTAGTAGGAAACTTACAGAGTGGCCAATCCATTAGACAGGTATGCTCTGTAATTTATTACACATTTTTATAAAGGTTGAAAAAACGTTAAAATATCATCGTTTGTCAATATTTCGAATATTATAATAATAAAACTAAAATATGATCAATATTTTCAAGTTTCATATCTTCAAATTTTTCGGCCGCCATGTGTCTACAATGTCAATACTTCAGAAGTTGCAACTCCCCGACCGACTTAATGACCAGCCAAGGAATTTAAGTCTCACGGTAAGGTAACAACACAATGGCAGTATGTACAAATTGTTGCTGACCGTCTTCACGACCCTTTAAAAACAGCAACGTCGACTGCAAGAACTACACATGGACAGCATGGTGGGCCAGTCGGTCGCATTGTGCCGTTTTGTGACTTTTGATTTTACAGTGATACTAAATATTTGAACTTATTTTCACATTACTGTTTATCAACTAGAATAAAAATGCTATGAGGCATTTGTAAAGGGTTGGTTTTTTTGTACTCCAAATTTTAATCAAATCCCTTCATGAATATTTGAGAAATCATGAAAATTACAAGTGTTGCGTTAGGAGTGTGCGTAAGTGTATATCGTACTTTATACGATTATGGTGTATATTTCACCTAGTCAAACAATCTCGACTCTAGACTATATACTCGTATATCGTACGTTAAGGAGCTAGAAAATAGAAATTTAAAAGAAGCTACAAGAAGACAGCCTCTCGTCTAATATATCACCATATCTTTTATAACACATGATGCATTTTGATCCAACAGTTCACTCGTAGTTTGAATTCACAAAAGAAAGATAGTTTTAAATCGTTGAACTTATTTTATTTCAGATTGTTGCAAAGCGAAATGCCATTTGTGTTCTTTGTGTAACAAGGAGTTCAAATACAAGAGGAACCTGAGAACACATTAATCCTATTTTGGATATTTCATCGTCGGTGAAAATTCTGTATCGTGGAACTTCTGTCGCTTACCAAGCATCTGTTCGGGATTTAGTTTTATGATGATTTAAGACAGAATATATAAGGCTGTTGTCCTGTCATCACTGAACAATAATAAAGTAAAATCGATTAGTTTTTCCGTCAGAAGTGTTATATTTAAAAGTGATTTCTTATTTAAAAATATGTTTTTGTTCCCTTGTATTATTAAGTGAATGTGTGAATGATCTTTAATTCGTAAACAATTGTACGATAGTCAGTGCGACAATAAACGCTATCAATACCAGTCATAATTTTTCTATAGCTTATGATCCATTGGTCGACTGAACCCAAATGATACTTATTGGACAAGTGAAAGCTATTTTTATTCAATCAATATCTTGTAGCAATAAAGTAAATGTACGTACGAAAAATTGACAATGTAGTTTTTTCAATTATAAATTAAGTTTTCACACATGATCGGTAACATTGCTTTGCATTGTAGCGAATTCTGAAAACAGCTTGCAACTGTAGCCGGTAATTTAGCCATGCAATTGTAGCCACAAATAGAAATCAAAGGGAAATGTAAGATTTCCACCATGCATTGTGACAATAGGTATCTTATTTGATGCGAAATAGCACCCGATGTTACCGATTGGTTTAAACATCAGTCTTCAGGCACGATAAAGCAGATAATACAAGAAAAAGCAGAACGGCTTGGCAAAGTAGTCCGCTTTCAAACAAGCTGAAGCAAAGGTTTCGCCGAATGTTTGCAAAAACGGCCCAGCTACGGATAGAGTCACTATATTTTGTTGAAAGCTTATCACTCTCCGCTTAGCATGGGCTATATGTAATAGAAATCGATGAAGAAATAAAATACTTACGCCTCCGAGTCGACGGTTTATTATCAAAAAATTACTTGGGTTTATAGCCGTTTGTGATGTCATGGTCACGTGGTATGGCCACACTGAACAAAGGCTTGAAAGGTATTTCGTGCCGCCGGAAAGATACCGATGATCAGTATTGCCAACGGTTACTTCCCTTTTCCTTCCTACAGACACGCCAGGCTTTAATAATAATGGTCCAAATAAGCGGCCTTAATACTGAAAAATATCGGCTAAACGTTCAGTCGCAAGTACGTTACTCAACTTATTTAATGCAACAGTATTTGGTCGGACTCGACGTCTTGACGACGATACAACAACATTTTTAGTCGTATTAATTACTGCTTCGATTACACACAATTTTGATTCTGATAGTGGACGAAATTTTAAGGTTAATTTTCTCACACTCGGAATCTTCTTGCGAATCGTGCATATCGTGTAGAACGCACGTTCCATATCTCTATCGTGTATACCGTGTATTACGTACGGATCGTGTATCATATCGTATCGCCCATCGTGCAGACCGTGTATACCGTGTATAACGTACGGATCGTGTATCCTATCGTATCGCCCATCGTGTATTTTTGTAACGTGAATCGTGCGTGTATCGTCCGTATATCGTGCGTGCATCGTTCGTCCATCGTGCGCATCGTGTGACAACTCGGACGTTCCGACTAATGTAAATAGTGCATGTGATATACAAGTATCTGTGTTTATTGACATCATTATGTGTTTCTTGTCGTGCCTCTCAAGCTATGCTGCCTACGTTGAGCGATACCTTCCCTGTCCAAGTTTCTGTTATCCTTTTACTACTTAAAAGTAGCAGTAAAACACAGGACAATCTCAGTATTTTCTCTACAAGAGTCAGAAAGGATGTCGTGGACCTCGGTAAAAAAATAAAACTGAACATGGAAGGCAGAAACAGAACATTATTATAAATGTATGCAGCGTTAACTTTGCTTAAAACACGATTAGGAGATTGATTGGATACATAGAGGTTGTGCAAATATTTTTTGTAAAATGCACAATTATAAGCGGCGATTTGGTCTCCTAGTTTGATGTATGATTCACAGAAGAAACTAGGCACCTATACTCTATATAGATGTGGATGTAATGATGAATGTTTGTACATAGGAACAAAGCGGAAATTTCCGAAACATTTCGTGTGAGACAAAATGATGTTTGGAGATACGCCTAACGTAAAAAACTTATAGGGAAAGCGCTAAATGTCATGCTACCATAATAGTCCAGCAATAATGTCTCCAAAAATCGGCTAATCATTAATTTTTGGAGAAAGTTACCAAACTTGGTATAAACATTTGGCAAACATATTGGAACATTTTTTTCATGAGACCCATCTCGTATCTGCCATTATGGTTGCCATGGCAACCATTTTTAAAGATGGCCGCCAGAAAAGAAAAATCGGTGTATATCTTATATAACGCATGCTAACAACGTTATTATGAGTGATTTTAAAGTATTTTTATTAGAAATAACTTAACTAACATCTAACTTATACCTTTAACCGAAAAATCATTTTGAAATATCCAAAATGGCCGACAAAATGGCCGCCAAATTTGAAATATGTTATATAATAGTCTTTAGGTATACAGATACTATATTTTTAACATTTATACTGATAATTCTAGAAAAATCTGGTTAAATGTACTCCAGTTTAACTGTTTATTAGTGGATAAGGCAGATATTTTATTCTAGGGACGTAAATTTCAATGTAGATAAGCCTCGATCTGAGAAAAGGGCCCTTAATGACATGACACGAAATTGAGAAAATTGAGTTTTTAAGTTACGTCGCCATTTTCTACGAATTTCAGAACAGGGCACAAAATGCATATAAATGTTTTATGTTATATCCTGCCACATAATTGTTGCCTTGTAACATACTTAATGTGGAGTTCTATACTAACACTTGAGACCTATATATTTTGGGTAAAATATGAGAAACTACAAACAAAAGTGAGGATTTTTGGAATTGGCAGACCATAATGCCATTTATAGTAGTATTTTATTTAAAAAACCCCTGCAATATAAGTGATGTATCTTATGGTATTATACATCAAACGATTTGATCGGTTATTGGTTAAGATACGATATTTTGGGGTAAAATACTACAAAATGAAAACAAAAATGAAGATTTTTGGAATCAGTTTACTGTAATGTCATTTATTATGGTATTTTATTATAAATCAATAGGATGGACACATTTTGTCTTTCCTGCTTATGATATTGCTAATCTGGTGCCTAAATGTTATGTATTTTAAGACATTTTTGAGGCAAAAACATTGGAAATATAAACAAAAGAGAGGATTTGAGGAATCGATTGACCACGATGGCATTTAAAATCGTATTATTTATAAAAAAAACTGTAATTCGTTTGTAGTAACTTAAAGTTTAGTATATCAAATAATATATTATCATTTATGATTACTAAATGATATTTTAGGGTAAAATCGTACAAAATATAAACTAAAATGGTGATTTTAGAAATAGGGTTACTACAATGGCTCCAATCGCATTATTTAGTTATAAATCACTAAGATAGACATATGCAGTTTTTCCTATTAAGATATTAATAATCTAGTTTCAAAATGACTGGCTTCTTGTGATATATTTGGGGTGAAACAGTTAAAAAATATAAAATTAATAAAAGTGAGGATTTTTGGAATCTAATGATCAAAATGTCATAACGCCACAAACTGTGCTATTTTATAATTAATCACGACAATAAGCACATGTTGTCTTTTCGCATATTAAGAAATTAATAATCTGTTCTAAAAGTTGTTCATATGTTATGTTATCTTTTTTGGGTAAAACATTACTAAATATAAACAGTAATTAAGTATTTTTGGAATCAGAAGACCACACAGTTATTAAGCATCGTATTCGTTAATAACTCACTGCATTTGGTTGGTAGTAACAATTTGCTTTACACTGTACATCAAAACATTTATGTATGAAATAACTTGTGTAAAATGCAATTCTTTGGAGTAAAACACAACACATGTAAAGGAAACAACCCACTCCAAGCAATTATGTATCAGGCAATGATGTGTACCACAAAGAGCCGGCATCTACCAAAAGCATTGTTAAGACAGGAATAAAGACAGGAATAAAACACAATGTGTCGTCAAGAAAGGAAATTTCTGACGACGAATTGCTGTGCCCGACCGAACTATGTATCTTTATTGTCAGGATAAAATGTTCAGTGAGACCTAGGCATAATGAGGAATACCACACAGGCGTGGAATCTCTGCATATTGTATTTTGAGTAGATCATATTGTTTGATATGGCGTTGCCTGGTCATATTTTCAAATACTAGTACCTGGTGTGGCCTGGACATTTTCGAAATTATACAGGGCTTCAAGTCTGCTAATCAAATGAGGTTAACACTACAAGTGGGCCCCAATTCCTTGATTACTGTTACAAACAATTTTATGTGTTACACTCTTAGGTCACCATCTCATATAGTTTTGTTAACGTTGTATTGTTTGAAATATTCTAAAAAAGAAACGCTGTAGTTCCACAACAAGAAACTATGAAATTCCATGAAAAATTGAAAATCATGTTTTCATGTCGGCCAAACAATCTGGCACAAAATACGCTATATATTCTTCAGACAAGCTACATTTACAGCAATTGCCATCATAATATCTCATTCAAAGTAATTTGATAGTAAACTGATACTCGTTTAAAGTAATTGTGACGTTGACCCCTAATGCTGCACTTAGATTATGAGCCGTAATCCAGGAAAACCTGCTGACTTGACATCATGTAATTACTGTTTTGAAAAGGCTCTAAAATGAGTGAAAAAATGTATATAAATGTTGATTCTACTTTAAGTAATTTATCCATTTACAAAATGTAGTACTATATCTTAGCTTTAAATTTCCTCATAAAATATGTTGAAACTATATACTTTGTTGCCATAGTTACCAAATTCGGAAAAATACTTCAATTAAGAAAAACTAAGAGTAAGCTGTTTAAAACAACAGTAGCATTTCTCTAAATGCAACACGTTTCTATTATGAAATATATTTTAAAAATCAGGACATAATTCTAAAATGTGACACTATTTTGAACATTTTATGTCAAGAATTAATCATGTGGTGTAATTATGAAATACTTTTTACAGTCAAATGACGTTCAAATGACGTTTGCTACGTCTGACAAAAAAAGTCGAAATATTGACTTTACAAAAACAGCTGTAACTTTCTCAAAACTCAAGATATTTACACAATTTCTTTTGAATCATGCTTCATTGGCATTAGTCTTTATAACTATGAAACATCACAAAAAATGTTTCTTGTCAAAATAGCAGGTTTTCCTGGAGACTGGCTGATATATATATATATCATAGTAAACTCAAAATTTTGTCTGTTCATAAAATCTAGATCCGGTCATAGCTTAAACAGTTTTGAAGCTAAATTAATGAAACTTGGTATGTGGATACAGATTAATAAGCAGATTATTCATGTCAATTTGTGTTTTATTCAGACTACAATTGTGGTTGTCATGGTAACAAAAATATAGAAAACCAAACAGGGTGCTTATGTATTGCTTGTAATTCGTAATTTATTGTTATTATTAAGCAGAAACTGGCTTTTTATTTTATCAACGTCGACCTTGACCCCATTTACACCTATTTTGATGGAAAGTATCTTCGCGGAAGCTATTTATTGACCACGTTTCATACATATATGTCATTCCAGACTAAATATAGTCAGCGGAAACCGATTTTCTATTTTTAGTTACAGTGACCTTGACCCCAAATGTCCCATTTTTAATCCCAACGTGTATCATCATACAAGCAACGCATATAGCAAGTTTCATCCAAATATCTCATTCTTAACGGAAGTTATTGAGCAAAAACCGATTTTCTGTTTTTAGCAACAGTGACCTAGATATTGACCCCACCCATCCTACTTTTTATTTTTTGTGGCGTATTGAGTCAAGCTACTTATACACCAAGTTTCATCACGATATGTAATTCTTAACTGAAGGTATTGGGCGAAAACTGCCATTTGATCATTTTGGCGGCCATTTTGAAAACCGTTGCTATGGCAACCAAAGAAAATATTTTAAGTGGGTCTCATGAAAAAAATGTTTCAAATGGACCAAGAACAGTTGTACCAAATTTGGTAACTTTCTCCAAAAATTAATGTTTATTGGACATTATTGCTGGACTATAAAGATTACATCCTTTTTCTATAGCTTTTAGATGATATGACAGTGCAATCAATACACGTCCGTTTGTTGATGCTGACAGTAATGAACAAATAATGTTCTTATAGCAAGAAAACTAATTTATATAAAGTGTAATTTGTCAAACAGGAGTTGTCAGGAAGGGACTATATCGTGTCTAGTATGATCAATGATAGATTAACACGAACATATTCCTACGACAAGTCGCAAAGTAATTTGTTAATTCATACATATACATGTGCTATAAACAGATGATATAAACAACGAATCTGAACCGTTATCGTTTTAGAGAAGAACCAATTGTGAAATTTGATATTGTATTTTACTGGAAAATTAAAAAAATGACAAAAATGGTTATTTCAGAAAACATTTTAAGTGCTCTCTAAATGAAGTTTATAGTTAAGTGTTTGAGTTGTCTAATGTTAGATACGCCAATTAACCATTATATAAGCCGAGTAAGTAATTTTAGTCATATCAATTATTTTAAGTAACCATTTGATGACATTCAAAGACGAGACCTCCTCCAATTTTTTATGTCATTACAATGTTCATGTCTAAATTCATTGTCTAAGTTTTTCGTGAATGCAACTGTTGTGGGGAACGTGTTGATTTTGGGCAGATTGTGTCAGATAGTGCCGTACCAATCACAAAGTTTGATTGAACCACTATTTCAACTAACTGTCTATTCTATTGAATGACTACTGCATAAGGGTATCCAAACTTTCCTTTTCTTGTAGTGTTGCAGACTATACTGATCAACGCAATTCTAATCCATTATTTCGCCACAAATTACCCGTACAGTAATGTTGTATGTTATTGCAGTTTCTTTCCTGTAATCTGTCACGTACATTTTGCACCTTAGACGTCCAAATGTGTGCATTAGCCGATATTTCTGGATGTTCTACTTTTGGTTTTTTGGAATTTTAAAGTGGTAAGGAATACATTAGTACTGTATTCATTAAGTTTGTCTCAGAAAATGTGAGATTTGTAGATGTATGTCACAAAGCCATGATTGCTTGTTGATTCATGTTAGATCGTCGGCAGTAAGATATGAATGCAGCGAGAAATTCAAATGCTGTCATACACATATAGGCTTAATATTAATATTTTGACGATTTTCAATAACTGATCCAGAGAAGTCGCGAACATTTTGCTGTGACGTTATGTGTAAAGCTCCGTTATAGTCGTTTTCTTGACAGATGAATTGTTACTACGATGTAATAGCTTCCAAATGAGTAGGAGGAACGGTTAGAGTAATCAAGGGAATTAAATCAAACATGTTGAGATCTGTATATGTAGATTACTTCGGGGATGGGTGCGCTCTAATCTCGAGCCTGTATGGCACTCTTGAATGTTACGACGGATTTTGCACATACAGTGCTCTCGTTCAGATGGTTCCAGTTCTCTACTGTTCTGACAAAGAATGAGTTTTTATATTGGTCACTACTCGCGCTATTATTTATTTCAAAGCACTTGGAATTGTTTGTAACCTGACTATCTAAAATGTTAATTGTCAAACAATCAGAATATTGAACAGGTTTAATTTTACGACGGGGCCTTTTTCTGACTAAAAATTCACAGGTGTCTATTGCCGGAACCGTACCATCCACTATCTTGAACATCATCGTGAGTCTGTTGTACTCTCACCGTTGTTGTAAGGTTGGAAGCTTGAGCTCCTGGAGCATCCTGGTAAGGCAGCCTTCGTCTCGGGATCTGTAGTCCTTCTTGATGCAACGCGCCGCTTGTCGTTGTATGCGTTCGATGGCGTTCACGTACTTTGTTGGTCCCAGATAGCTGGTCCATATTCAAGAGTGGATCGTACGAGGGAGATGTAGGTCAGCTTCCTGCACTCTAGCGAACAGGTTTGGAGGTTGCGCCTTAGAAAGCCTAGGTTATGGTTGGCTTTCTTACATATTTTGTTGATGTGTGTGCCCTATTGTGGGTCATCTGATATGGAGACACCCAGGTAAGGGTTGCATGGTACTTGTTGAAGTGTTGTTTAGCTGGTAGAAGTGGGATGAAGCTTGTCGGATGCTGAGTACGTAGCATTTCCAGGCATTGAATCTCTGGAGTTGTAGAACGTCATCTTGTAGTATGTTGTGATCTCGGGCAGTTCGGATGATTCGGTACAGAAGGCAGTCATCCGCGAAGAGTCGAACTTGGGATTTGACCCATTGCAGAAAGTCGTTGATGTGGACGAGAAAGAGTAGCGGGCCCAGTACTGTCCCCTGCAGTACATCTGATTCCACTTTGACGCTCGTAGAGTGTTCCTCTTTGAAGACAACGTTCATCTTCCGATCTGTCAAGAATGATGAGAGCCAGTTATTGAGTCCCCTCTTATACCGCATCATTCAAGTTTGTGCAGTAGTTTGTCGTGAGGCTCTGTTCGAACGCCTTACTGAAGTCAAGGATAGCGACGTCAACTTGTAGTTTTTTGTCAAATGATTTGAGGAAGTCATGAAGTGTAACGAGAAGTTGTGATTCTGTAGAGTAGCAAGAGCGAAAACCATGGTTGAGGTTTGTAAGGATGTTATTGAGATCAAAATACTTCATGACGTGGCTGCAGATGATATGTTCTAGAATTTTGCAGGGTACTGAGGTGAGCGAGACTGGACGGTAGTTGTCGGCCTGATGTCGGTCGCCCTTCTTGAAGACAGGAGAGATGAAAGCGTTTCGCCAATCCGATGGAAGTGTGCCAGTGTTGATGGAAGTCTGAAAGATGGGTGTCAGACCGTTGGATAATTCTGTAGCACATGTCTTGAGGACGATGTTTGGTATGCCGTCAGGTCCCATAGCTTTGAAAATGTTAATGTTTTTAGCAGTTTCTCAACTCCATTTTGGGTAAGGTGGAGATGATCGATTGTAGGAAGTTGTTTCTTTACTTTAACGTCCGGTTTGGAGTGGTCAGTTCCTCGAGTCAATATGGATTGGAATTGTTCGACCAGGATGTTGGCTTTGGCTTTTGGATCGGTGATTAGATTACTTTCTGTTTCAGAGGTGCCGTGCCGATGTTTCTATAACGATAGCTATAGACAATACTTAGTCATGCAATGAAATGCATAAGCGCACATCATCTCCCAAATGATAGAACAGTATCAAGACTAACATCTAATAAACATTAGTGATGAATGCGATAACATTATAACAGACAGAAAATATGTGAAGCGAGAAAATAGGTGTAGACGGGAGTAAGCATGACGACGACTTAGTAAAGGTAATTACACATCGACGATTCAAAGTGAATACCATTAGGTTTGACAGTCGACAACTGTCGGATCAACCATGCGGCTAATAGAGACGTACAGTACATTTATATTGTACGCCATATCATGTGTTATTCAGGGTAATTAATGTGATTTATAGTGTATAGCTCATTGACAGAGCCTGTCTTATAATCGGCTAAATGTAGATTACGGACATTACTTCTGATTGATAAAGTGAAGCAATACTTCATGTCCGGTTTCGCCTTCGACTTTGGAAAACCATTCCAGCGCCAGTTTGTCTCCTAGAAAGCAAACAATGTCTGAACAATCAGTTTTATAACAGTCCAAGGTTGCATCAAACGTTTCAAGCTACGATATCATCACTAATCTCAGTAATCAGTCAAACAATGATAGTTTGCCCATCAGTAAATGTCAGTACAAGAGATTCTACCACTGAGTACTTGATCTTGGAATATCCGTACAACCACAATTATGCCATTAGAGTAACGATATAAGTCATGGTGTAGATATTTCGGTTAATTCCATGACAATGTTCTGCACATGTATTTGACATTGGGAACTGTCTATGAAAACAACATAAAATTACTTCTAATTCTTAGAAGCCCTGTCTCTTTGATGATTATTTTTTAAACAGGTAGCAAAGAGATAATAGAATTTCAAATACGGTGTTATGATACAGGGAGTCGGGGTATGATACACCAAAAGCTATGACGCGTTAGTGTGCATACTGACGGCTATAGACCCCTTTCACTAAATCTCCAACTGACTGATAAGCTCATGAATTATTTAGTGGAGGCAGAAAGCATCCGCTGGTGATAAACCTCCAGTAGTAAATTCAGTATACATGTGGTAGTATTTGCACCAATATGGTACATAGCTGTTGCATTGTTGGTTGTGCGAAACCGCCAGAATAAAAAAAAGGGAGTGGATGGAGGATAGAAGCATGGTTTAAAAGCATTAACTGACTTCATAAAGACTTAACTCATTCTGAGCAAAATTCATGGACAGATACTTCTCGTGTTTGTAGATATAAAATGAATTTCATAGCAGGTGTGTTTGCATTTAACACAAATCTTTTTATTTATAAATCATTATTTTTTATTCCGTGTTCATAGTAAAGTATTCACATTTTCAATTGAAACTACCTAGATCTACTAGCAAACAGTCATACTTGAAAGCTTCCTGAAATGCTGTGTTGATTAAATGCCTACCTAAGATCATCTAAAGGAATGTGCTAGAATAGTTAGCACATTAGCAGGTTGTCATTGATTTTATCTATTAATTCATTATAATAATCTACATGCATGTGGTTTCAGAAAGACAAACACATGACCACTTCCTTAAGATCGCCACTGTCAATTATCTATATTAGAATCAGTATTTAACACATCGGTACAATAGTACAAGTGGTTCATTATACTCGTATGACCACATCAGTGTGTTACATTTTTATAAGATATAAGTATGAATGAATACTACTTCATTAATGATTAGATCACAGGACTAATTTACTAATTTACTACTGTATGCTAAATTCAAGGGTTTTTTAAACTATCTATATTACCTTCTGGGTCAGTTAAGTACATTTCCCAGGGTTGGGGAGGACGGGTGTCAGATAAACGGATCAACTGATGAACTGCTGACCGACTGTGGATTTTTAGTGTTGGATCCCTGTCGCTGGCTCGGAAACACATATGCTTTGAGTAAGACCATGTCACTAACCTTGGGACCAACCAACGTGACTTGGAACATGACCAGTTGTACATTTGTCCACATAAAAAGTAGTGGTACCCATCTAGTGACTTATAACACTTTATGTCTGACTTGGAATAGTAACTTGTACTTTCTGCAAAGTAATGACAGATGACGAAATATGACACATCAGGCCAACGTTTCCTATTATATACCCACATAAAATCACTTGAATTGAAGGTGTCAGGTAAAGTCTCATATTCAACTGACAGTTCGGCCAAATACCCTGCTAATCATTAGAAGGTAACTTCCTTGCATAATCAGAAAGATCAACTAGTTTAAAAGCCTCGAAATCAATTAAATCTGCCATTAAACACCAATAACCAACACAAAATATAGATCTTCTCATACATAGATATAATATGGCTTATCAGTCAATGTTTTGCCTCCAGCTGAACATGTGGTTAATGATATGCATACTATTTTTAGTAACGGTGAAAAGGGTCTATAGCATTAACCTGTTGAATGATTCTGATCGATGTCAACAGGAACGTTCAGACAATTACACGTGTCTATATTTTTGTGGAACATTTTCTCCTCTACATTAATACCCCCAACTCGTGGTGTAATTAAAAATGAGCTTGTAACATTATATGTAGAAGGAAAAATCTATATATCGTAAAACACGGGATACTATGGTAGAGAAGAATTGTTGTTCGTATTTATGGCTCTAGCTTAACATATATTTTATTATCAATTGGGATCAATAAAAAGTATCTTTGTGAGGTGACGGTTGGTTATATAAAACAAAGAAAGTGTTTGATCTCACCGAATACTCGTATACAATATACAAGTGTAGTTATATTGTTGATTTAGTGTCGAAACTTCGTATGAGTGAGGTGACAGATAATTGTGGCAATACAAAATCATGAAAAAGAAATATCAGATAGGGAAGCAGCTCAGCACAGAATTTTGTTATCCATCCTTTTGACCGGGATAAATTGTATGCAACAACTGCTCTTATTTAGTTCAAATTTGTCACTCTATTGGCTTTTTGTCTGTGGGTTTCATCCTAAGCTGTTTTCAATGCGTTAAGTCTTCCCTGTCCGAATGGTTATTTTCGCTTTATTACCAGAAAGACCCTGTGCATTGCCTTATATATTGAATATAGACAGTTATTAGCTTGTATAATATTTACATGGGAATTAGAGCAAGAAATTATACTTAAAACATGTTCAAGTTGTTAATATAGCATCTTGTAATTTTAATTTATATCAAATGAAATCAGGTGGAATATCTTGGTTTATAAACGACATCGAAAATACTTTTAAATTATATGTTTTGTCACTTTAGTTCTTTCTAAGTATTCCGATATTTTCTGTAATGCAACCTTTGAGCGATCATTGTGTGACACCGACCCCCGGTGCGCTGTGGCATGATCATCTATCACATAGTTTGCTAGGGTACCCCAGCATACCCTAGTAACATGTAACGTGTAACCCTCTATCAATGTTAAATCCAGCCCTGGAATATTACCCAAAACTGAGCTAATACGATACTTTCAAAACTGGTAATTTATCAATCAGACAGATACCTATGATCAATCGATATTTGTAAAGTAACGTACACTGTCATTGAGCTCAATGCATTATATATGTCAATGTATGTCTTGTGTATCATAGGGGAGGTTTAGCCGCCGTTCTTCTGTTTAAATGCGTTGCCTTATATGTTAAATATTAGCTTAAACCCACTAGTGTTTGGGATGTGATTGTGACACTATAAAACGTTACTCACATTACGATTGTCATACATGTTTTGTAATTGTATTATGTATAATTCAAGATTCATGATGAACAGTCGTGAATCGGACAGAATAAGTGCAGAATAAGGAACAAGTGTTTGACCATATATTTTCTGTCATAATATGCCATAAACACAAAAGGTGTATTGCTAAATTTAAGTGTCTTTTGGTGAAAGCGATAACAAAATACCGAGCAAAACTCATAAATAGCTCAGTATTCACTGTGTAACTTTGCTCTATTCTATGATTAAGGTGTTTCACCGCTTTTGAGTTTGGCGGAAGTTTAAAAATCGAAGATCAAATAATACAAAATCCTTAATATTGATTTTTCAGCATCTTCACATGTCTTATAATCGCGATTGTAATGACTAGTTAATACGACTATATACTTTTAGTGAAAATACAGAAACACCCTTAGCCCCATCCATACGAATGATTTATTACAAATGATATTAAACACCTGATCTAGCGAATTGGTTACAACGTATTTAAAACGTAGTTCTATGAGCCCATATCAAAAACATTCATTAGTTTTGAACAGTATCCCGAACACTTTAGAGGACGGTTCTTTTGTATTTATTCCTGAAGAATATAAAACTAATACATGCAAAAGAACCCGAATTAAAACTATAAGCACCTTGAATAATGCACTATGTTTTTAAAAATATAATGACCGCGAAATCTGAATGAAACGGATGCAAAACGTTGATTAATTTTGTTACCTCCCCTGTTTTCAGCATTTCTGGAAGCGATAAAAGTGCAATTAAAATAAACTAGCCTTGCAATTGTCATGAAATGTTGCATGAAACTTCAATATTTGTCACTCTATGTTTTGCATACATGAAAACAGCATGTTGTTCAACGATTTTTCACGTTAAAGTCAGAAACAAAAAATCACCATTTTAAAATATAATTTAAAAATCAAACAACACGCACAGTATACATGTAACACAAAATTTACTGTTTGATTTCTTATATACGAAATTTCATGTATACCAAATTTTTGAGGATTAAACCAAAATTTTTTCGGCAAACTACAATTATCAGTTTTTAGGGGTTGTCTCCAAAATCCAAGAATATCTTAAAATCCAGCCGAACAAAACTGTTGGGATTTTCCAGAATGATTGTCGTTAATGTGTTCTTTATCAATATAACAGGTTTTATATACCTTGTACAGAAAAATCCAACACCGGTGAAACACCTTAAGTCGTCTGAAGACGGTGATCATTCGGTGACTCTCAAAAATATTTTGATAATTCGTTTAGGGTTACACATGCTGTTGGTATGTTTCTGAAGCAGAACTTGTCGATTTCGTTATCAACGACACAAGTCACTTATTGTTTTGCCAATCAAACCATGGTTGGTCCTAACAGACAGGTATGTCTGCTACTCGAACATACTCGACGCAATTGTGTTACACCACTGACCAGGACGACAATAACATATAATGTGTGAATCTCGCATTCTTTGATTCACTGTATACAAACATCGAGTATCACATGATCTCCGGAGAAAGTAGAGCCAGAATGTTTTACCTTGTACAATCCTTACAACATGTACCGTAGTCATACACTGAGCCAATTAATGTACTTATGATCTAACTGACACGTAATCAACAATGTAAACATGCTTTATTCTAGCTAATATCAGATTGTTGTTGAACTTATTCCGCCTAGTTACATGTTGTTTACTTAGTAGTACTGTTGGTAACTATGAGGACGAATATATAATGACATGCCAGGTCCATTTGTACATTTTAGCTACAACAAACTAATCTAATATACGAAAGTATGTCCGTCTGCGTACGCTGTGATAGTATCCCAGTGTTTTGTATACTTTTTATCGACTCCAGGCGATTGCATCGTACAGTAAGGATTCCAATTTTGTTTTAGGTTTAAACTATCATTCCCTCGTAAAATGGTATATGTCTACCAATTGGCCTAAAGGATAAACAATTCTAAGATCATACTTAATGTCAGAGAAGTATATAATAATAATAATAATAATAATAACGACTTTATTTATTGTGGATTACGTATTTGACAGCTAATATCAATTTTCAATAAGGTCCACAGTATATCTTTATTTAAGTATAGGTATTTAGCATTGTCGCTAAGCAACGCTTCACAGGAATGGCAGACAAAATATTCAAAGTCTTACCATTCTAGCCAATATGATTGGTATCCAAACGGCTTCTAATGTACGTATATGGTTGGTACAGCACTACACGCTTACCGTATAGTTTTGTGCACTGGAATGACAGAAAAACATTCAACAACAACACATTCTAGTCTATATGCCTGCTATTTAAAAGGCGTCTAATGAACGTATAAACTGGGTACATCAATACACATAACATAGAGGATCTGACATGAATGCTCATTACATACGAGTTTTATTAAACGAGTGGACAAAAGTATATGACACGAGGCTTTGCCGAGAGTCAATTTGTTTCTGTCGACGATTTTGATAAAACTTGTATGTAATTAGCACGAATGTAAAATTCTATTTATCACATAACCTTAGAGAACGCTCGTTAATGTTTGTACACTACATAGGTTCCATTCAAAATTTAGTGTTACAATGCGCGCGACGTCATGCCGACGTTTGTATTATGCTGACGTCACGGGTCGATTCAAGGCACCGATTGGCTTACGTTACGTCATCCTGAACCTACCAACCAATCAATCAACGTCAATCTAATTTAAATGTTTAATGAATGGGCTGTGAGTGCATTACGATATTTCCGGCACGGCTTTAATGCACTACCAGACCGCAGGTTATGTGATAAAAGTATAGTTAATTCTCTTGCCACGTATGTACTTCAACCAGTAATCAGTTTTCATCGCTGCCTGAAGGTCTAAGAGTGTGACGCTCACAATTGAAATGTATTTGCGAGTGTGAAAAAATCCCACACGCCCCATAGCGAAGAAAGTATAAGCATTTATACATCACTAAATTCCATTGCGGATTGTTGTTTATTTGTCAAGACTATACATGCTTCTGTTGGCTGTTTCCCTTGGCAACAAAATTATTCACGACGATTCACATGTCAATCAAATTGTAAGGAACAGCGAATAAGAGTATTTTTTGTCGATTTTGACGTTCTGCAAATTTCAAATCTTGCACTAAGTGCACTACATGGTCAATACAATTGTAGCAGGACATGTCAAGCAAAATCTACTTCACTGGAGTTGTGGTTCGTGGTTTGTCATTCAATATTTTGATAGCCTAAATTATTGCATTGTTGTCTGTGGTACATGTAGTACATGTTATTTAAATCTCACTAAATATTATAAGGTTTGGCAATATCGCTTACCAGTGAGAATGTAAATTTGGAATCACACCGTTTCAACATCACATATCAATATTGTTTGATTAAGCAAACTTCGCGTCGGCAATCAAATAAATGGATTGTAGAATTATGCAAGACATTCCTCATAAGGGACCGGACATTTACTTACGTGATGTGTCTGTAGATCTTATCAAGCAAGTTGCACGTTGTGCCCATTGTATGATTGGTTGTTATCTGAAATACATTCAACCATTGGTGTCAATGTGTTTATTTAATATAAGCCTGAATGAAACTGTTCCAAACTTTAGGTAATCAGTATGAATAATTCGATGGCTTAGAAGGTCGTAACTGCCAAATCGCTATTTTGAGAAAACACGGAAAACGGTATGACATTTATTCTTTACTTATGGTAAAAAAAAATTTACAACTTCATTTTGGTCAACATGACAAGTTCAGATTTTTATGAAAATGGGCTCATAAGAAGCGCCTTGTGATGCTCATTCTAAATATGTATGAATCTTAATAGGTCGTTACCTTCTAATTCTAAGCCATCGAATTGTCAATACATTATATACTGTACTTTTCTTAAGCGTTTCATGCTTACGTCAATATTTCGCGAATATTTTTTTGTTTTGTGAAATAGTTCGCTTGATTACATGTTCGGGAGTGTTTAACTTAATAGATGCGTTACTTCTTGGGTAACACTGGCTTTTTTCCGTTCAATGTCATACATTGTGGCGAATCCGAAAATACACATGTATCTGATTTTACCAACTCCACCAGCCAAACGGTAATCATGTATTTATGTGTATACGAAATAAATAAATACATAATTCCACGAATACTCGCGAAAATTGGCATACAATATTAAAGAATGCGGTTTATATTTTAACCGCCTGTATTATTACAAAGACGAGTGGTGTTGGAAATCAGTATTAATTTACAAAACTCTCGGAATAGAAATCGTACACAAGGGTAATGGGCCGGTAATAATACAATTAAGCTGTGCTGCAGAATCAATTCACGGAACGTGAGTGATGGTCAGGCTTAAAAGCATTTCCAATGATATGCATATCGGTTTCCTGGCGTAGTTCTCTACATGTTTGTTATGGTCAAATAAATACCATTCCGGGATATGTACGGTCATCAAGGCTCACCTAAGCGCTTTTATATTCCGCTACTATCTAAATCACATGATATTGTCCGATGGTTTATGAGAGCATTGGTCATCATATAATTGGGCAACGGACTTACAGTTGTTTATCTATCTGTTCATTTGTTCTGCTATTCGGTTGTGTCCCAACGTCTATAACGGTTGATGTATTTGGGTATGGTGAAATGTTCTCATCCGTTTTAATGTGACGATGGCCAGGAACATTGTATGTAGGTTGATGGCATCTCCTAGTAATTCTGTCCCTTTAACGTGTCGTGTATTTGATGAACTTGTGTCGAATTGTGATTTTCATTGACTGTCTCTGTTTCTATGTGCGAATGTCATTTTCACGATAACTTATACAATACCGATCGTAAAATATGTAAACCACATGTCTTGTTAAAATAATTAATTAGATATAGGATGCAAACATTTATATTTCTCACAATAATGTCCTGTCTTTAAAACTATTTTTTTCTTTTACATATGCAATTCATATTCAAACTTACGTAATGAATTGCATCAAGAACCTCGTTGGCACTAACCACCATGTGGTATAGATCACTAAATGTTTTATTGCAGTCTTTATATTGATATTGGACCCGCCTATCGTCATATAAAATAATTCATAAAATATTTCTGCTGAAATATATAAAACGTCATCTGAAGAAAATCAAGTACTGCATAGCATACGTGTGTAGTATCAAACAGACTTTCGGTGTATATTTGTGTTTCCTGTCTATCAATGACCCTCCTAATGGCGACGAGAGAAAACTTGTATTTATGAGATATAAAATATAATTCAGTTTAACACCTTGTCATTCGATATTTAATGTTGTCTGTCGTCAACTTCATAATAAAATAAGACATGAAATGATGCACATGTCGGATGCAATGAAAGATATGTCAGGAATATACCATACATGTTCGATATACAGTAAACAAAATGAATCTACAAGTTAAATAGTTCCTGCGGCCAATTGTTTTACAGACCAGTATTATAAGAGACATTTTTTTTTTAATTTTAAAAACTAGAACTTTTTAAGGTGTTAATAAGGCTTGATATAAAGGTATGAGGAAATCGGACAGGGGAGGCAGCACACTTTACCAGCTGAGCAAAGACTCGCATCAGTAACAACACGACACGTGTACAATGAGCAATGCACACACTTGAGCCAAAGAAACAATTAAAAGTCCAAGTCCCCGCCGAAAAATGCGGAATTTTACAAACCTCTCTGATTGAGTAGGCTTATGTGTATTTGGGTATATTTACCTAGTATAATTTACCGATAAATGGTGCTATTTTCATTATTAGTTATTCAAATGCGTAATATAGTTTATTTACGACAAATAGTTTATTAAATACAAGTATTTGGGTAAAAACACCGTTCATACTTTTGTATATTTGATATCGGCGCCCGTAGAGTCAGAAAGTAAAATAAAGCGATTCTCACGACGTGCAAATATTATGGACAAACGCTGGTTCGAAATGATTCTGGGCCGAGTCTTGCCGAAAACCTTGCTAGTTTACGTTTATTTAGTCATCACTGGTCATTAAAATGCGTAATATAGTTAATCAACCCCATATTGTTAGTTAAATACAAGTATTTGGGTAAAAACGGCACTATTTGGGTAACATTTTGGTAAGATTTGGGTGTTTAATGCCGACGCGTCCTGACCTAGTTAACGTAGATCTAGGAGAGGTAATCCAGACTGCAGGTGCACGCCACATACACATTTTTTTCTTATTTTTAATTACTTAAAGGGGTAAAAGAAATAATTATAGTTATTAACTGACATTACTTTATTTTAAATAAAACATAAAATACTAGTAATCTAGTCTGGTTTACGACATTCGCACAAAGTGCTTCATTTTTTTGGATTTAGTTTTGAACGCGTGAACCAGACTAACGAAAGGTCAAGTGCGCGTTAAAACACATTTCGAAACACATTTATTTCTTATTAATTATTACTAAAAGGGGTAAATGATGGTTAATACTTTATTTTAAAATAAAATAAAATAGATCTATACGAATCTAAATAAAAAAAATAATAAAAAAATGGTATTAGTCTGGTTCACGACATTCTTATTTTTTTGCAATTTTTTTTTGAAATGGTAAACCATCCAGAACAGGTCACGTGCCCCTACATGAAAATTGTTCTTGTTGCATACAAATATAACCTGCGGCTCAAGGCCGCGGGTTAATAATGGCTGACATGATTCTAGTAGTAATGTTCGATATCCAGTAAAATAAATGGATATACTAATACTGGCATTTACGATATTAAAGAACATCCATAATCGTTTCGATACTATATGGACCTATCAGTAGTAATGATTACGTTCCTTTCGCACGAGAAGTTTATATCTTACCATACAATATAGTACAGGGCGATATTGTCCAGTAAAGTAAATATGTTCAGAGAATACTGGTCATAATAGGCTTACCCATTACATGAAGTATTGCAATACTCTCTATTATTATATTGACATCAGACGATTGACCATACAGTTATAATTAAATATCGACCAGAACTATGACACCAAGGCCATATAGCTATCACAATAAATCTAACTTCATACAAATATTGGTAAATATACCTTGCCTATATATACACATATATCATTACGTGTACCTTACGTTAAACTTTATACAATGCTTCATACAATACATGTACAATCCTTTGTATATAGCTCACCATATTGAACAAAGGTCAGACGCTCGAGCTTCTATCATCTTCATGGATTCTAAATCAGACATAATTGTATCTAGTTTACATTCTTGGTAGACAATAAAGAGTCAGGAACACATGGAGAACCAATAACGTACATGAAACAGATTTAACAACTGTAATAACAACAATTATTAACACATTTATATTTCTTTGTGAATTATCGATGCGTTGTTTCGTCACACGTAAAGTGCTATTATCATCAGAATGTAGTATGGTCGATAACAAGGAGTTATGTCCACGTGTATTCGTACAACAACCTCGTAAAAAAACTATCATCCGACGTTAAGTCAATTATTTCTTTACATTCTACCAAATTTACAAATAGTTCATCAAGTTCTCGTGAAGAACTCGCCTTATTTTACGATTTATTTTCTCTGTCAATCATCGCCTAGCACCTGATTAGCGAATCTTACGATTTAATAAGTTTGTAAGAAATGATAAAAATATTTTACATTCGAGCAATTTAGGAAGAACCTGTCGACAACACTTTGCCAGATATCAACATGTCGGCCAAGTTTTGTCAAGTTTATTCAAATAAAACAGGTGAATTCGTATGCAATGTTTCTCATATTGCATACATTACAATATTTTATGATGACATGACAAACATATTTCACAGATATAAAATCTGAAATAGATCGAATGCTGCTAATGATTTTGAAATAAAACGTAGTAGGTATTTGTGCCAGTATGAATGTTATATTAATATGGGTGTCAAACATGTTCTTTGCAAATTGAATAATAATTGCCAATGTCACTTATAAGAAAACGTCGTCGGCTCTGTAAGGAAAATTGAAACAATTATTCTGACGTTATATCTCACATAGTCCATGCCATGTGAAGATCGGTTAAGTGTTTTAACTTAACGAAAATAACGAGAAAATTGATAGTCACACGTCTTTGAAAACAATAGTGCCTGTGTTATATATTCTTGAAGGTGGGGTGACAGTTTGATACAATGGTTTGTCAGTTTGCTGGTGTAGTCATATTACGCAAACACTTTGTATAGCATTACATTTGTACTATATTGCATACTACATAAGCGGAAATGATGTTGTCTGGGAGGGGTTGATGGCGAACATATAACATGAATGACATGCGATCGAGTCTATATATGTGATATTTGTTCTATTTATAGTTTCACAATAGCCGAATCAGGAACTTATAGTGGGGAGCCACCAAGAGTGATATATACGTGAAGTTATTTTATACAGCTGTTATTATAGTTTTGCAGACAGAACCATTATGAAATATGAATGAAAACTGGACTATACAATTTGCAGTGGAACACATTATTACGAGGGTTGTCCAAGAAAAGCGCATAATTATTGATTTATTTACTCCAACATAATGATATAAGTATACAATTTTGTATGTGCATTTCTACAATAATATCACGTGTATTTGCCGAAGTTATTTTATGTCAGAATACGTCGTGTTCGATAAATGGATGCTTTTGTAACCCATGGTAACGGTATACTGTCCGGCACGAAAAAAGTATGTCTTATAAAAATGAATTTTAATATTAAATGGCAATATTACTAAAGTAGTTTTAGCTGCATCGTCACAATATATTTAAGAATAATTGATATGTTTTTGCTAGTTTATTATACAATGATTCATTGTGATGATGACATATTTAGCGGGTTAATGAAGTAATATAGCAACGTTGTTAGCGTTACAATATAACAAAAATCACGACGTTACGGAGCGACTGTCATTTCATTAAAATTGTGCTTTACTGTATTTAACATAAACTAGTATCTTGAACGATAAATGATGCCAAATCCACAGCACAATATATCAGGGTAATTCGGCAGTTGTTTTTAAGTTTTCCCTATGTTTTGTTTGCCACAGAATGGAAGAGAAACGAAGGTCATCAGACGGACCGATCAGAAGAAAAATCGTTTCATACACTATCCGCACAGAATGTCAGGTCAAGCTGTCCATTTTGAAAAAAGTTCTTATGAATATTTGACAGTATGTAAAGAAATGCATTTCCAAATAGTTGATAACAATTTCGGCATATACGTTTTAAAGTGTGAAGCCCAGAATGGAAGTTCGTTGAAACACTGAGGTAGCGTAACGTCTTTAGCTAGACTAAGCATTGATGTTGACGTTCTTTGGACCGTATTGCGTCACCTGGTGCTTGTCAAAGTACACACTTTGTATGTTTTTGGAAGATACAGAATGGTACTTAGCTAGTATGTCAAAAATAATTTCTCTAAAAGTTAATTATCATTTGGGCATACGGTACTTAACATGATTATACGGTAGTCTGAAGCAACCCACGTACATGACCATGTCTATTGGACATTGATGCTGCTGTTTGTCGACTGGAACGAGTGCATGTTATATAGTTACTAGTACCTGTTTTATTGCCATTATTATAATTGTGTTCCTTATTATGCTTATCAAGCTATGCTGCCTATGTTGAGCGATGACTTCCCTGTCCAAGTTTCTATTATCGTTGTACTATTTCTGAATGGCACTAAATCACAGGGCAATCTCAGTATTCTCTCTACTAGAGTCAGAAAGGGTGTCGTGGAACTCCGTAAAAGGAATTAAAAATTGGACATGGAAAGCAGTATCGCCGACGGAAAACGCCGTGCACTGAAAACAGAAATTACACATACAACAATCACAGAACACAATACCCAACACATAACTCAACGTAAAAATAAAACCATGTCCAAGTTTCTAGGTTATCCCTCGTAATTTACAACAAACTGACACACTATCTTAGAAGTATGCTATTTTGGCTGCATTAAGATTAATTACACAAACGAAGAGCATTATAATAAATGTATACAGTGTTAATTTATCTTAAAACACGATTGTAACACATTATGACATTGATTGGACGCATATAGGACATGTGAATAGCTTTTGTCTCAACCTAAATGTCTCCAAAATTACACACTAGTTAGTGACGAGTTTGTCGCCATATTTTATTTATGATTGACAGAAGATACCTATAACCTATACTCTTTATAGTTGTGGATGTAATTTTGAGTGTTCGGACATAAGAAACAAACCGGAAATTACAGGAATAATTCAAGTCAGACAGAACGATATGCTGAAACACACCCAACGTAAATAACTTATTGGGAAACGCTTAATGTCATATGCTACCATAAAGTATATATCATTTTGTACAATTTTAGATGAAATGACAGTGCAATCAATACACGACTTGTACTTGATGCTGGCAGTAATGGAGTAATAATGCTCTTATAGCTAGAAAACTAATTTATATAAAGTGTAATTTGTCATACAGGAGTTGTCAGGAAGGGACTATATCGTGTCTAGTATGATCAATGGTAGATAAACACGAACATAGTCCTACGACAAGTCTCAAACTTATGTTTCAATTATGTGGCAATCTAGAATAAAGTTCCGTTTTAAAGCTCTGCTCGTCCGTTTATGGGCTAAAAACTAATGGTATGAACAATAAATCTGGACAGTTTTAATTTTAGAGAAGAATAAATAGTGAAATTTGATATCGTGTTTTACTGGAAAATTGAAAAATGACAAAATGGTTATTTCAAAACCATTTTAAGTTCTCTTTGAGTGAATGTTATAATAATATATTTCGTCGCATAATTATACGTCGATCAACAATTAAAGTATAAGCGCAGTAAGTAATTTCATTCATATCAATTATTTTAAGTGTTTAACATTGAAGTCATTTAAAGCCAAAACAACCTACAATGTTCTGGATTTCAGTAAAATGTTCATGTGTGTAAGATTTTGTTATCTGTTGTGTGAATAGTGAATACATATAAATGTCCTAAGGCATGTTTGTTTCAATTCATTGATACAATATTTATTCTTTTCTTTGTGTTTTCTTTTCTCTTCTGATGACTGTTCATGGCTCCCCAAAAGCATAACCAAGCAAAACTAAATTGATACAATAATGTTTAATAAATTGTGGTAATACTGTTTTTGTGATAAGTGTATTATTTCAAGATGGTTCGATGTTCGGCGTCATCCCCTACTCTGGTTAACGGTGACCATGGAGTTGTGGCTGTAACCCAAGGTAAGAGGGTAACCCATGAAATTTTCTCCTAGTAAACATATTGGCTCATTAGAACAGTGATTTTAACTGGCAGTCACGTCCATAACGACCGATTTAAGCTATATTTTACATACTCAAAGTCGAATACATATGTCGTGTTACAAGGTGGCGAGGTAGTCGCCGTATAGAAGCGGCGACCTGGGAGAGACGAACAGTCGTCAGTGTATCCGCTATAATTAGACCTAATGAAAATTAAATTAACTCATAGGCAAACAAACATGAATTCCGTAGAAAATAAATTGGCAGTAAAGTATCCCACATCTCATAGGAAACATCACCTTGACAGATTGTATTTGTTTTCAATGCGCTGCTGATCTATATTGTATTTAGCAATGAATTAAACAACTGCCAATGCATTTAGAAATTTATATATGAAATCAGATGCAGCATTTTTTATTTTTTGACGTTTTGGTACTTGAATAGTTCCGCTGATGATAGGAACTGATAGAGGAACAAATTAACCTGGCAGCATGGGGAAAATTCGACAACTATTTACACTTATTCAATCATTAGATTACAGAACCCGCATGATATAAAGAAACGTTAACTAGGTCACATGATCTGATTTAAATTACAAATTAAATTATTTCGTTACTTACCAGACAGAGTATTATTGACAATTTAAAAATACAACTGACCGCAATATCAGTACTTTTCAGAATTATTCGGATCGGTGTCAACAAGAACGTTCAGACAAAAACACGTGCTTAGGTATACATCATATGAAGAACAACTTCTTGTCCGCAATATTACCCCCGAACAACATTTCTACCGAAAAAGTCGACTTGTGGTGTGATAGAAAGCGATCTTTTAACATTATGTGTAGAAGGAAAGAAACTATATATCGTTAAACAAGAGTAACCATGCTAGCGAAGCATTGATGTGGGTATTTATGGCTCTTAATCAACACAACTTTTAATTGTTAAGTATGGTCAATAAAATGTTGTTTTTTAGGTTACTGCTGGTTATATCAAACAAAGAAAGTGTTTGATCTCACAGAATACTCGTATAACATATACAATGTAGTTGTATTATTGCTTTACTATCGAAATATTCGTATGAGTGAGATCACGGACAAGTGTTTGATTAAAAAGTCATGAAAAAGAAATATCAGGTAGGCAAGCAGCTCAGCACAGAACTTTATAATTCATCCTTTTGACCGGGGCCAATTTGATGCAATAACTGCTCTTATTCATTTTAAATTTGTCACTCTTATGACGCGTGCTTTTTATCTGTTCGTGTGTTTCCGAAAGTTTCATGTTCAGCTGTTTCCAATGCGTTATGTCTTCCCTGTCACAATTGTTATTGTTGCTTTATAACTAGAAATACCATTTTGCCATTGTGTAATGCAAACGGTTGTATAATATTTACATGGGAATAAGAGAAGTACATTATACTTAAAACGAGTTCAGGTTGATAATGTAGCATCTTGTTATGTTAATTTATACCAAATTAGTGATTGAGTGATATCAGGTTGGGTATCTTGGTTTATAAATGACATTGGAAATACTGTATACGTCTATTTAGTTCGTCCCAAGTATTCCGATGTTTTTGTAATGGAACCTTTGAGCGATCAGCGTGTGACACCGACCCCCGGGACTATATGGCTCATATATCACCCAGCTGGCTAGGATACCTTAGTATACCCTAGTATCGTGTAACGTGTAACCATCTATCAATGTTGAATCCAACCTTTAAATATTACCAAAACATTACCATACCGATACTGGGAAACTGGTAATTTATCAATCAGACGGATAACACTACACCTTTGATTCATTGTTATTATGAAATACATTTGTAAAGTGTTCTGTGATTTTGTCGATTGTAGTATGGCGACCATATGGTATAATAACTACAAGTGTCATTGAGGACAAGACCGTTTATAAATTAAGGATTGTTTAGCATAGGGGAGGTTTAGTCGTCATTCTCTTGTTTTAAAATGTGTTACCTAAAATGTTTACATTAGATACCATATAAATGATGTTTGGAATGTGAATAGTGAGTGATTGGCATAACGTTTTCACGTTTTGATTGTCATACAAGTTCAACAAAATCTTGCATTTGAAAATAGAATAGAAATATGTGGTGTTGATGAAACATGTATATACATGCCTTATTCCTTGATGTAGCGTGATGAATGTAATCAGTTGGAGACTCGCTGAAACATTTACATTATTCGTGTGTAGTTGAACATGACTTGTGTATATGTTTCGAAACCGACGTTCTTTTCGATTTCTTCATTAAGTAAATTGATGTCATATAATAATACCTCTCGTATGTTCAATTAATAAACTTACTGCTTCTCAGCCAACAGGAAATGCTCAGCTTCATTGGTGAATGAAATATCTGTCCCAGTTTCTTTGTGTTATATTAAGATCTATCACAAGGTATATGTCTCCGTAACGAAGATTGATCTATGCTTTTGAAACGTTTTTATGCCGTTGTGATAAGAGTTTCGAATAACCCGGACTTCCGACTGCGTGCGCATTGTACACAAACTTAAACCGAACATAATGCGATGTCCAAGCTCATAAATAGTATGAAACCTTATGAATACAACTCCATCGCTAAATCAATTCAATTCTACATGCATTCACTCGCATGAAAAGGGCATTCAATGTGATTCTGTGCGCTTAGAGATGATGATTAGGTCGAATATAAAGGTTTTTTTTCTCTCGGGTGTATGTGAAGAATTCTTAATTTACGGTGATGCAGTTATCAAGTCAAGCATCTAAAACTCAAGCTGTGATAGTTTCGTGTTTTTATCAAAATATCAAAGTCAATACAAAATAAACATGTATCCATTTATGGCTTTTCCTCACGAAAATAACGGTTGAAACATACGTTAACTATAAACGGGTATGAACGGGTTAAATAAACAACAGTTTGCCTAAGTCGAAAAAAACATTGTTTTTGAAAACTTGTTCATAGTGACAGTTGTAAATATTTTACAATTTATTGAGCGTACATTTTTCGAGTACGTTAACACCAGACACGTGTTATTTACAAATTTGCTAACAACAAATAATTAAACATTACGTGGCAAAATTGGTACGCATTGTTACACCCAATATATATGACTATATTTATGTTTGGAGATATAGGCTCGTACATAATGCACTGTGTAAACTCGTGTGATATTCTAATATACTACGGGTTTCTACTGTTCATTATTTATATTTATTGTTGACCTTGTAATATTTATGTAATTTTGTTTTCATGTACATATTGTATGTACACTCAAACGAATTTCTAATTGGCCACCCTAAAAAATATTATATCATCTGATAAATCATATCAATAAATCTTAGGCTGTGTTATTCGTTCATTCCACGCACTTACTTATCTATTTCTGGAAAAAAATGCCGTATTCATATACAAAATCATCCATGCGTATCGGTTGGTGCGAAATTGCTTTTTTGCACGTTGGCCTCGTGCACAGCTTGGAATAGTATCGTATTTGGTATAAATTTGTTCCCTGTAGATCGACTTTTCTTTAAACACTATAATTTGTGAAAATGAGCCACGTGGAACGCGCTCATGACGTCAGATGCATGCAAACATTGAACGAATTTCTGATTGGCCACGTGTTTTTATAAATTAGTTTTTTAAAAAATGGTTTCAGAAGAATATAAATAATCGAAACCCTGATACTGTCCAATTTTTATTGATAGAACATATGTTTATCGCAGTAATTCGAGCTAAACCCCACGTTATTATAAATATCGCTTTTTACAAAAAGACGTTTTGACGTACACGTCTGAATTTTGGTGTTAGTACTCGTCATTCTTACGGCCTCTGCGCGCCCTACATTACTTATTCTCGCCAGTATTAATATCTTTAATTAAGCCAATCGACAGAAAATACATTTTGACTAATTTCAAAAATCAAACATGTCGGGCACGTGAACCACGTGCCCGTAAGCCATTTTGCACTAACTGTTCCGCATGGATGATTTTATACATGCATGCGTAATTTATTTCTTGAAATCGATAGATAAGTGCATGGAATGAAAATAACCACAATTTTAGAAATATTGACTGAATATATCGCATAATATAATATTTCATTGGGTGGCCAATTAGAAATTCGGTTAAGTGTATATTTGTATACTCATGGGCATAATGCCTAATGTATTTCGAAATAAACTGTTAACTGTATAAACTGTACATCCATCATATGTTATAACATAACCTTTCACAACTTGAACACACACACGTACATGACTGCATCGATAGAGAAACTCTTTGGTCAGTAGTCAAACACAGAAACACACATGTGAACATACATACCACTATGTCATAACCTTTTGAGTGTTTTCTAATCGGATGGTACCTAGAGAGATGTCAACAAATACCAGATGTCAACAATACTGTCAGAACAAGCCACTCATTGTTTTGCCCATCAAATCGTTTTCAATTATACCAGTATCTTACCTGTTTATATATGTATTTAACACGTTTATATGCTTTCGCTGTTAACAAGGGTGGTTCTAACAGATAGGTCTGGATGCAAGTGTGTAACACCATTGACCAGGACATCAATAACAAACTATGTGTGAATCTCGCATTCTTTGATGCTTTGTATACAAACTTAGTATATCACTTGATCTGCGAAGAAAGTAGTGCCAGACAGTGGTACCTTGTGCACACCTTACAACATGTACAGTATTCATACACCGAGCAAATTAATGTACTTATCTTACACGTTATAAACAATGTAAACATGCTTTATTCTAGCTAATATCTGCATGTTGCTGATCTAATTCCGCATAGATACATGTTCTATACTTAGTCGTAATGCTAGTATCTACATGATGTATAGACTGGACTGGTCATAATGTACATGTTTGCAACAACAATCTTATCTAATATACGAAAGCATGTCCGTCTGCGTACACTATGATAGTATCCGGGTGTAGTATTTCATACTTTGTATTGGTTCAATGTGATGGCAACGTAAAATATGGGTTTTAATCCCGTTATATGTATTATTCCTACATAACTAGTAGATGTTAACCTTTTGGTCCAAATCGAGGCAGCGGTAGGTTAAGGTTTGAAGAAACATATCTTATCACTACTTATTAATTGAAGTATTGTTGTAACAGCTTCACCACAATATCATTATCAGCAATACCATAAGTAGATACGGATATCGTGTTTTATACATGTGAGTACAAGTTGTCAGTTATCACCGCTGCCTGAAGGATTCACAACATTCTAAGACTTTGACGTGCAAATTTGACACGTATCTACGAGTGTGAGTAATCACATACGCCCCCTTGCGAGTAACGTACGGACATTCATACAGGGTGTCCAAAAAGAAAGTATACAGTTTCAGTGCATTTTAATAAAGTCTTAACGTTTTGCTTTCGCAAAAACATTAAGCACATGGTTAGTCAAAAGTTGAAATTTTTATCTGGCATCATTTTAAAGCTTGTAACTTGGATATATTTGTTTAAAATGTAAATTTTCTAAAATCATCGTATTCTGTCCGTGGCGTCATTTTGACGTTATTTACGACGTTTTCACAATTTCTGTATTTCTGGTTGGATCCCGTCTTGCACGCATTCTTGGAAAATTGCATTGCATTTCACAAAGATCTGAACTGACAGTATATGTATGATGTGTCTCACGAGCATGGGCATGTTTGTTAGTTTTTAATAGGATATCCACTTGCGATTTCGACAATAAAATAGGAAGAAGTAAACCCATTGTGTTACTTGCCTTTGTAGAGCAAGTTCTTTTTGAACTCCGCAGCGAATCCTTTGTTTTGTATGTTGTTTGGTTCATGCATGTGGAGCCAAAGTCACACATGGCAATGCATGGTGTTAGCTGAATTACAAGAATCATTTGCTGTCAAAATAATTTCTAGCAAATTCCGCTCCAGAATGGAATGGCTCGCCCACAGCCCGGGTATTAACTCATGTGGATTTTTTCTTTTGGGCTTTTGAGATCGCGTATGTACAATCAAATTCTGATATACACAACTTTTCTTCTGATTACCATTAAAATGCAAATTAAGAAGACACGTTTGCAGAAATCTGTGTAAATGTAATCAACACTTTCAGCAAATGGGTGCAAAACGTGAATCATGAGACAGACAAAAATTGTGTAAACTTCCTAAATTACGTCAAAATGACGTCAAGGTCAAAATAAGGTATTTTTTGGAAATTGACATTTTAAAAAAAAATCAATTTACAATTTTTAAACTGGTATCAAAAGAAACTTACATCTTTCGTCTAACCAAGTGCAAAATTTCTGTGCGATAGCAGGGCACAAAGAGTTGATAACAATACCCCAAAACTGTATACTTTCTTTTTGGACACCCTGTATATTACTAAATACCCTAGCGGCGAAATGTTCATTTGTCAAGATTATACATGCTTCTGGTGGCTGTTTACTTAGCAGAAAAATATTAACAACGATTCATATCAATCAAATTGTTCGGAACATCGAATGAGAGTATTATCTGTCGATTTGGACAAGCTGCAAATTCCAGATCTTCCGCTAAATGACTACATGGTCGATACATTGGTGTCAGGACATGTCAAGCAAGTTTTGTTCTTCTCGAGATGTGGTTTGTGTTTCAATATGCTGTTGGCTAAACTATATATATGGCGTGTTACTGAGACAGTACATGTAAATTAATTCTCACTATGAGATGCATTTATAGAAATTGTTGAAAAGCGACAACCTGATTATAATTATAAGCATAGCTTAGTGTGTGGTGATGCCCCTTACCAATTAGAATGAGTAGGCATTCGACGATACTAAGGGTATCATCACATTATTCCTGTTTTATTCCTAGGACAATTTGCATATGGGCAATCCAATGAATAAAGCGTATAAATATCGAAGCAATATACGATATATTGCCGTAAAGGGCAACGGTTATTAATTTACGCAACTTGGCTATGTGTATGCACGTATAGATAAGTATAAATGTTAATTTGATGTAACAGTGTTTTGCAATTTGAACAAACCGTTGTTCTATTAACATGCTACCGAAAAAGTTGTACTTTGTCCTCACTGTGTTCTTGCTTGTTATCTGAAATATGCAAATGTGTTCAATGAAATCCAAACATAGTCCGACACTTTACGTTATCAGAACGATATGATTGCAATTGAATAAATGTAAATTAAAGTGTTAAAGGGTGACTAAACGGCTGGACCCGTGAAAGTGGTCCTTGGAAACTTATATCATATTCTTTTATCAACCCTTTTTCAGTCATATAATGTGGTAAGCTGCATTTTTCATATACTTATCATATTTGTTCGATACATCTATATCCTGTAAGCTGACAAGTTAATTAAATTAATAATTACACGAATAATCGAGAAAAATTGCGTGAGATATTTAAGAATGTAAAAGTATTTATTTACACATCACTCGAAATAGAAAACATACACAAGGAGGGTTTCCTGAAGCGGTTCTCGACATGTTTGTCATGGTCAATTGAACCCAATTCCGAGATATGTACGGCGAGCGAGGCTCCTCTAAACGCCTATGTCTTAAATCACATGATATTGACCGATGTTTAATGAGAGTATTGGTCATCATATAAATGGGCGACGGACGTCCATTACTGTTATGCACCAATCTGTTCATGTGTTCTACTATTCCTTTGTGACCCATTGTCTATAACATTTTAAGTATTAGGGTGTGACGATATATTCCAATCTAACAGACCATTAGGACTTGACGATTTACAGCAACATTTACTGTGTGTTGGTGGCATCTCCTAGCAAGTCGCTCCCCAAAAACGTGCTGTGTATATGATGAGCATGTTTCGATTAATGATTTGGGTTAAATATCTCCGTTGTTATGTGCGAATGTCTAATTCACGATAACTAGCACACTGTCGATGGAAATTTGTGGAAACCACATGTCTTGTTACATTAATTAATTAGACATACACTACAAACAGTTTATTTCTCACAATAGCGTGATGTCTTTAAAACTAATGTATTCTTTTACATATGATTTTCATATACAAACCTACGTACTGAATGGTAACAGAAGACTCATTGGCAATAAACACCATATGGTATAGATCGCTTTATATTGTTATTGCCGTGTTTATATAAATATTGGACACACCCATCGCCATATACTGTACATGTAATTCATTTTGCACAATATCTATGACTGTGTAACATGCGTAGCATCAATGTGACAGTATTATGTTGGATACGTTCATACTTACTGGCGACTGTATCTGAGACAATGAATGTGGTACATGTACATATCAGGTCAACACGGCCTCTGTGAAACTTTTCGAAGAGTCTAGTATATTTTGAACACAAATATTGCTCCTGATCGGGACTTTTGCTTGTCTGGATCCAGTTTTCTAATCATCTAAGCCACATGGACAGGTCGGTGACGCGACCAGTCTGTATTTTCTGTGTACATAAACATTAAGTCTTTTGCATGTCCGAGTCATTCCACTTACTCTAATGCGATGATATTCATCTGCTCCTTTTCTCTGTTCAATTGACATTATGATAATGACATTTGCTTTGCAAGTTGCTCGTACAGGTGGTTGCGCTGACAGACTACCTCGCTTTATCAGTTGTCAACAATTCCACAATTTGCTTGGATTCATTGGTGCTGATTCTTTGTATGGTTTAAGTTAGCTGGTGAACCTTCTAGATCTATGAGCCACTGTTGACACTTTTGGTCGACTCTTCATATATTTGACGTACATGTAACTTGGTGTTTCCTATCTGTCATTGACTATTCTAATAGCGACGAGAGAAACCCTGTTTTAATGAGAAATAAAAAAAATTTATTCAGATATTAACTGTTGTCTGTCGTCAACCTAAAAAAATATAAACGCAATGTTACATAATATGTCGGATGCAATAGGCAATAGGGTTATACCAGTAATGGTCACTATAAAGTTAACAAAATGAATACACAATCACCGCCATGATTCTAACAGAAATGTTCGAAATCCAGTAAAAAAAAAAGGATTTACTATTACTGACAGACACTAGTACTATTATTGTTCCGATACAATGTGGACCTATCAGTGGGACTGATTACGTTCCTATCGCACAAGAAGTTTTTATCTGATTATATTGAACAATTAAAAAGGCGATATTGTCTAGTAAATATGTTCAGAGAATGCCAATGGTCATAATAAGCTTACCCCTTTTATGAGGTCTGTAGTACTCTCTTTTATTGTATTGACGTTGGACGAGTGACCACACAGCTGTAATTAAATATTGACCAGAACCATGACAGTACTGTCATTTACCTACCATAATCAATTTAGCGTCATACAAACATTGGTACGTATACCTTACGTATATATACAACTATCAATACATGTACCTAACGCTTACACAATGATTCACATCTACCTCATCTTGTTCAACAAAGGTCAGACACTCGAGCTCATATCATGTTCATGAATTCTAAACCAAACATAATTGTAGTCAGCTTACATTCTTGGTACATTCTTGGTAGACAATAAAGATTCTGGAACACATGGAGAACCAATAACGTACATGAAACAGTTTTAACAACTGCAATAACAACACTTATTAACACGCTTATATTTCCCTGCGAATTATCGATGTAATTTCATCAAAACGGAATATGATTGATAACCAGGCGTTTATAATAGGTCCACGTACATTAGAACAACCTCGTTCCGTCCCTTATTTCGACGCTTTGGTGTAGCTATACAACATTCACCCAATTTTTCCAACTTTTTATCAATTTCTCGCGAACCACTCGCAATATTTTACGAGATATGTTCTTTGTCAATCACCACCTTGCAACTGATTAGCGAACCTTATAATTTAATAAAGTTGTAAAAAATGATAATTATATCTTACATTCGAGCAATTAAGGGCGAACCTGTGGACAACACATTGCCTGACATCAACATGGTGGTAGGTTGTTGCCAAGTTTGTTCCAATAAACACAGGTTAATTTGTCTTCTATGTGTTTCATATTGCAAACATTACAATTTTTCAAGCAAGAGAAACATATATTCGCCAAATAATACGAATTCTGAAAATTGTTTTTGAAATAAAACTAGGTAGGTAATTCGTGTTAGCATTTATGATATATTAAAATGGCTGTCAAGCCTTTCCTTTGCAAATTGAATAATAATTGCCAATGTCTCTTATAAGAATTCGTCGTCGGCTCTGTGAGGAAAATGAAACATTTATTCTGACGTTTTTCCTCACATATTTTGAGGCATGTGAAAATCGGTTAAGTGTTTAAACTCTGTGAAAATAACGAGAAGATAAATTGATACTTGCACTTCCTGGTGAACAATATTGTCTATGCTATAGCTTCTTGAAGCCGGTGTGACACTTTGATACAGTGGCATGTCAGTCTGCAGGTGCAGTCACATTACATACACACTTTTATTGTATGATGTTATAAATTGAAAATATTTTTTGTCTAAGACGGGATGGTTGGCAAATACGTAGACAACGAAGGACATCAGATCGAATCTATAAATGTGAAACTACACAATAGTTTTGACAACAGCAGGAACAAGTTGTGGGAAGACATTATGTAAACCTTAGTGATTTAAACAAAATGCTTGATACGATATGTTATTATATTTTTCTTGACAAACATTATGAAATACGTATGAGAGCAGGGTGATACAATTATGCAATTGTCAGCCTGTTAACAATCCCATATGTTATATAGGGTCAATTGTAGGGCTTTGTTAATTTTCATTTGTTTCTTGTTCACTTTTGAGTTGGTCATTTGGGACCCGTGTTTTGTAATCTATGTTTTTCGTTGGAATCATTTTGTCCCCCCGGGAACTGCTGACACTGTTCTTATCTAACTTCTACTTATGATACTAGGCACCTACGTGTATACTCTATATATCACATGCATTTCCTTGTATCCGGGTTAGTATTACCAGTACGTATTACTTTATACGTAACGAGTTTAACATAAGTGTATATATCTCCTAAATGACGTCATTTTGAACTGAAAATGACGTTGCGTTTAGCGTCGTTTATATAGAGGAGTCGTTTTTTTTCTGTGGGATTAGAGTCCTGTGATATAAAGAATCTAATACTCGTTGTCAACTATATAAACTTATATCAAACTCGTTAAGGAAACATTATTAAGCTCACCAAAGGCTCGCTTTATAAAATTTCCGAAATTCGTTTAATATAAATTTATATCAATTGACAACTCGTGATGGGTCCTCTTTATAGATGTGGATGTAATGCTGAATGGTTGGACATAAAAAAGAAACCGGAAATTACAGGAATATTTCAAGTCAGACAAAATGATATGTTGAGATTCGCCCAACGTAAATAAGTTATAGAGAAAGCGTTTACTGTCATCTGTAATCATAAAGGATATATCATTTTTGAACTGCCTTTCGATGATGTGACAGTACAATCAATATACGACTTGTAGTTTATGCTGTCAGTAATGCTAATGATAATAATGCTCTTAAAGCTAGAAAACTTATTTATATAAAATATAATTTGTCATACAGGAGTTGTCAGGAAGGGACTATATCGTGTCTAGTATGATGAATAATAGATTAACACGAACATATTCCTACGACAAGTCTAAAACTAATGTTTCTCTAAAGTGGCAATCAAGACTAAAGTTCCGTTTTAAAGCCCTGCTTGTCCGTTCATGGGCTATAAATTTATGTTATGACTGTTCATGGCTTCCCAAAAGCATTATCATTCACAAACTATATTATTACAATACTTTTTAATCAATTATGGTGATAATGTTTTTGTGTATTTTTGCTTAACGATGACCATGTAGTTGTGGCTGTAGAGAGGGTAACTCAAGAAATCTTCTCCTAGTAAACATATTGACTCATCAGAATAGTGATTTTAACTGACAGTGACGTCAACAACGACAAATGTAAGCTAAAGTTTACATACTCATGGTCAATCACATATGCCGTACTTGCCAGGAACATGGTCAATAACATATGCCGTACTTGCCAGGCAATATATTGGGTATAAAAATTCAGTAGCGCACAGAAGAGAAGAACAGTTGTCAGTGTATCCACTATAATTAAACCTAATGAACATTAACTTAACTGATAGGCAAACAAACATGAAATCCATAGAAAATAAATTTGCATTAAAAGTATCCCTCCTTTCATAGGAAACATCGCCTTGACAGATTTTATTTGTTTCCAATGCGTTGCTGATCTCTTTTGTATCTAGCAATACAACGAACAGCTGCCAATGTATTTAGAAATTTGGATAGAAAATCATATGCAGCGTTTTTGATCGTTTGACTTTTCGGTACTAGAATAATGTTCCTGTAAGACGCACCGGGTCATTTAAAACGGTTTAGTTCCGATGATGATACGAACTGATAGTGGAACAGATTAACCTAAGGGGGAAATTCTACAACTATTTACAATAATTAAATCATTAAATTACATATCTGAACTAACAATATCCAGATATATAGATGTGTATATTATGTATACAAGTTCCGATTATCAATAGAACATTCATGTTTTTATAGATGGTTAGTTTCAAGTATTGTTAGGATGTTCTTTATAACGTCGTATTTTACAACCTGTATCAGATATTTGTCATTTCACTGTTTATGTGGACATTTTTACGATGCGTCAAGTTATTTGATTTAATAAAAATATTTTAACAACACTGTTTTAAATACATTTAGTCGACTTAAACAATCATTGTCCGGTGGAAATGTACTTAATGCTTAAATAAGGCTTTTATTAGACCATAGCTTGTCAGACCAAACATCCAAGGTCGTCTGAAGTATGTGGTTCAGTCTGAATGTTCAAACATATTCACGGCAATACTATTCAATGTAATATTGAGATATCAATTAATTTTTTATATGTAATGTTAATTGGACCTATTAGTCTTGCGCGATAAATGTCAATACAAAATTCCAAATATTGCACTTGAATCATACTTACTCTACTCCAGCTACACGTAGCACAAATACGACCAATCATGTTCGTGGTGCAAGTTATACGCCACGCTTTCAATCTTATTTTCAGGAAGTAAGGACATTATGTCAGATTGAATTTTCAGAACACAATGTTAAGTGTCACTCCTATTTTAAATCATCTTCCCATCCAATAACAAAACAAATGTATATTGGTCCAAAAACCTTTGATTATTTCACTATTCTTGTAGTATCGCATACAATATTGATAACACAGCACAAGTCCGTTATTTCAGACACAAATTACACGTAAATGTACTTTATTGCAGTTTCTTTGTTTCATACTTTCACGTACACTTTGCATCTTAGACGTATTAATGTCTGTATTGGCCGATATTTCTGGATGTTGTTCTGTTGATCGTTTGGACACTAAAAGTCGAAAGGAATAAATTTATACTGTATTCATTAAGTTTGTCTCGGAATATGTAAGATATGTAGATGTATGTAATAAAGCCATGATTGCCATGCTGTCGGTTGATCCATGTAAGACGGTCGACAATAAGATTATAAATGCAGCGAAAAATGCAAATGCTGGCATACACATCTAGACAGGATATTAATACTTTGACCATATTGCATAACCGAGCAAGAATATTCTCTAACATCACGCGGTAACGTTTTACATTGTATGTAATTCTCTGTGATAGTGGCTTTCTTAACCTATGAATTGCTATTACGATGAGATGGCTTCAAACAGAGAAGAAGGAAGGGTAAAGGAATACATGGATTTAATCAAACATGATAAAATAGCTGAAGCCAATACTAAGTCATACAATGGGTTGCGTAAGCGCACATTATTTCCCGAACGATTTAAAAGTACCAAGACTAAAGTCGAATAAACAGGAAATAGTGATGAACGTGATATAATTATGGACAGAGAATGTGTGAGGCGAAATGATAGGTATAGAAAGGACTAAGCATGAATACTGTGCAAAGGTAAATATCCATCGACACACAAAGAGGACACAGTTATGTTTGACAGTCGACACTATTTGTTAGAACAAACCTGCGGCTAATAGGGACGTACAAACCATTTATATTATACACCACAGCAAGTGTTGTCCAGGGTAATTTATGTGATATATAGAGCATAGCTCATTGACAGAGCATGTCGTTTAATCTGTTAAAGTTTATTGCAGACATTACTTCTGACTGATGAATATGTAGCAATATTTCAGGTCCAGATATATTTGTTTTCGACCGAGGAAAACCACCACAGCGCCAGTTTGTCTCCTAGAAAGCAAACATTGTCTAAACAATTAGTTGTATGATAGTCTAAGGTAACATCAAACGTTTCAAGCTACGATACCATCTCTTATCTCAGTAATCTGCCAAACCATGTAGACCATCAGTATATTTCAGCAGAGAGGATTCCATCACCGAGGACTCAATTTTGGAAAGGCATATAACCAAAAATGTGACATTAGAGTAACGTTAGAAGTAATTACTTAGCTATTTTTTCTGTTGACCCCGTAACAATTACAATACTTTTGACTTTTTGCCATTAAAAACTGCGTATAAAATGCAAGCACTTCCTTCAATGAGTCCTGTGTCGATTTGGTGGATTTTATTTTCTGTAGTTATCGTGTGAATCCTGACAAAAAAGTAAATAAAATGCACAGAACTTAATTTACTCTGATCATGTTACATAATTTATGTATTGTAATATAGCTTGACAATTACTTGACAATGTTTTTATTATAACAAAAAACATTACATGTAACCAATTCTCAAAATCCACTCTTTTCGTTTTATCTTGTACTATTTTACCTTAAGATTCTCATTTAACAAACTAGTATGGCACTACATATTTGACAATTTAAACTACATTGCAACATGTACAGCATGCACATATCAAAGTTAAAACATATCAATTTAATGTGTTAATTAATAACATTTTAATCGACAAATTCAAACCATTCACGCTTTTGATTAGATTTTGGCAGTTTTTGTCCCAAATTTGCATTTTGCCCTACATCATCTGAAACTACACGTCACTTCATATACATAAAATATATTTTGATCTTTTATGATAATTATCATTAATGGCAATGTGGGTTATAGATTAAAGTTTTGCTTTTATATTGTGTATGGTTTTACCCCAAAATTGAATGACTTTCATAAACAAGTACAAACTCAGGTTTTTAGAATGTTACAAAACAACCATTACGTTAATTCATACAACAAAAATAAGTTTTAGCATTTTTTCTTACAAATAAATCCACAGTCGATTAAATAATGCTTTCCAAAATAATGATACTTTTTACGAGGTTTGAAATCTGACAGCACAGCCCATATATACATTGTACATTATTTGTGGAAATACTCCTTCTTTTTGTGTGATTGAAAACGATCTTTTAACATTATTTGTAGAAGGAAACAAGACTGCGTACAATAAACGCTTATGCCCCCGTGGAAGCCATGTTTATAAAAAGCTAAGTCAATCAGGGGCCATTATTCAGTTAAAATGTTTGATAGTGTTACAAGGCTTTGAACTATAAGGGGCTTATGATGGTAAACGAATATGCCACAATTAAAAGCAATGCCTTGGTCAACTTTATGTGTGATCTGGTGATACAGGTGTTATGGTTCTTTGTCACTGCACTTCTCCAAGTTGACATCTATTCATATACCAAGTTTCAAGTCAATATTTTAAATACTTTTGAAGATACGCTCCGGACAAACAATTATCATAAAAATACTGAAGGGGAGAAAATGCAAAATTTAAGACAGACAAAGTTATGGTTCTTGGTCCCTGCACTACTACAAGCAACCATCTATTTACATATCAAGTTTTAAGGCAATATCTAAAACACTTTTGAAGATACACTCCGGTCAAAATTCTGAAAATCATAAAGGGGAGGTAATTCAAAATTTAAGACAGACAGAGTTATGGTTCTTGGTCATTGCACTTTTCCAAGTTGCCATCTATACATATATTTCAAGTTTCAAGTCAATATGTTAAATAGTTTTGAAGATATACTAAGAGCAAAATTTGACTATAAAAAAACACTAAAGGGGAGATAATTCAAAATTTAAAACAGACAGAGTTATGGTTCTTTGTCAATGCACTTCTCCAAGTTGCCATCTATTTATATTTCAAGTTTTAAGTCAATATGTTAAATAGTTTTGAAGATACGCTCCAGACAAAATTTTATTGTAAAAATACTTAAGGGGAGATAAGGTTAAGTCTAAAATTAGGTCAAGGTGAAGGTCAAAATGGAGTAAGGTGATACAGGCGTGTGGAGAGTGGTCATATACAACATCCATGCAAGTATGAAAGCTTTGTAGCAAGCCATATTAATGCTAGAAGAAACGGTCAATTTGGGTTTACCAAGAAGTTGGCCTTTCAGTAAGTATAAGTCCAAAATTAGGTCAAGGTGAAGGTCAAAATGGAGTCGGGTGATACAGGCGCGTGGAGAGTGGTCATATACAACATCCATGCAAGTTTGAAAATTTTGTAGCAAGCCATATTAATGCTAGAAGAAACGGTCAATTTGGGTTAACCAGGCCGGACGGACGAACGGACGTTCTCACTGACTTGACATTGTTGGGTTTTCTTTTGTTCATCCTTTTGTTTGTAAAACCCCATAAGCAACATTTTGCACCCCGTAAGCAACGGAATGAATAGAATCTAAATATAGCCTATTGTTCCACACCTCACAACATCAAGTGGGTGAGTACGGACAGACAGAAAGACGGACGGACGGACGGGTGAATTACTATATGCCTCCCGATCTATCGATACGGGGGCATTAAAAACTATATATCGTAAAATACGGGCTATCATGTTAGCTAAGCATTGATGTGCGTATTTATAGCTCTAAATTAACACAGCTTTTTATTGTTAAGTATTGTCAATGAAATGTATCTTTGTGAGGTTACAGTTGGGTAAATAAAACAAAGAAAGTGTTTGATCTCACCGAATACTCGTACAACATATACTCATACTTATAACATTTAACAAGTGTACTAGTGTAGTTGCATTGTTGTTTTATTGTCGGAATCTTAGTATGAGGGAGTTCATAGATAAGTGTGTGAATAAAAAGTCATGAAAATGAAATCAGATCGAGAAGCAGCTTATCACAGAACTTTGTTATTCATCCTTTTGACTTGGGCCAATTTGATGCAACAATTGCTCTTATTCATTTTAAAGTTGTCACTCTTATGACTTGTGCTTATTATCTGTTTGTTCGTTTTATTTTCCGTGTGTTTCATGTTCAGCTGTTTCCTATGCGTTATGTCTTCCCTGTCCTAATTGTTATTGTTGCTTTATTACAAGAAATACCATTTAGCCATTGTGTATTGCCTTATTTATTTAATGCAAACGGTTATTAACTTGTATAATAATTACACGGGAATTAGAGCAAGAAATTATACTTAAAACGTGTTCAGGTTGTTAATGTAGCATCTTGTTATGTCAATTTATATCAAGTGAGTGAATGAATGAAATCAGATAGGATATCTTGGTTTATAAACGACATCGAACATACTTCAAATAGTTTTCTCTTTATTTCGTTCTAAGTATTCCGATGTTTTTGTAATGGAACCTTTGAGTGATCAGTGTGTGACATCAACCCTCGGGGCGCTGTTGCTCATCTATCACCCAGCTGACTAGGATACCATATGACACCACAGGATACCCCAGTATAATGTAACGTGTAACCATCTATCAATGTTGAATCCAGTCCTTGAATATTACCCAAACATTACCATACCGACACTGTGAGAACTGGCAATTTATCAATCAGACGGATTATACTACACCTCTGATTCATCGTAATTATGAAATAAATTTGTAAAGTGCTCTGTGATTTTGTGGATTTTAGTGCGGCGACCATATGGTATAATAACTACAAGTGTCAGTAAGGACAAGACAGTGTATATGTATATGTCAAAGTAAGGATTGTTAAGCATAGGGGAGGTTTAACCGTCATTCTCTTGTTTTAAAATGTGTTACCTAATATGTTTACATTAAATACCATCTAAATGATGTTTGGAATCAGAATAAGGAGTGATTGGCGTAACGTTTTCCACGTTTTGATTGTCATACAAGTTCAACAAAATCTTGCATTTGAAAATAGAATAGCAATATGTCGTGTTGATGATATGCCTTATTCGTTGATGTAGCCTGAAGAATATAATCATTTGGAGACTCGCTGAAACATTTACATTATTCGTGTGAAGTTGACTATGAATGGAGTATACGTTTCGAAACCGACGTTATTTTCGATTTCTTCATTAAGTAAATCGATGACACCTAATAATACTTCTCGTATGTTCAATTAATAAACGTACTGCTTCTCAGCCAACAGGAAATGCTCAGCTTCACTGGTGAATGAAATATCTGTCCCGGTTTCAGTGTGTTATATTAAGATCTATCACAAGCTATATGTCTCCGTAAAAAAAGATTAATCTATGCTTTTGAAACGTGTTTACGCCGTTGTGATAAGAGTTTCGAATAACCCAGACTTCCGACTGCGTGCGCGTTGAACACAAACTTAAACCAAACATAATGATATGTCTAAGCTCCTAAATAGTATAAATTCTTATGAATACAACTCCGTGTGGCTAAATCAATTCAATTCCACATGCATTCACTCGCATGAAAAGGGCATTCAATGTGATTCGGTGCGCTTAGAGATGATGATTAGGTCGAGTATAAAGGTTTGTTTTCTCTCGGAGGTATGTCAAGCATACTTAATTTACGGTGATGCAGTTATCAAGTCAATTAAAATATACATGTATCCATTTATGACTACTTTCTCACGAAAATAACGGTTGAAACATACGTTACCTATATACGAAAATGGACGTGTAAAATATACAGTAGTTTGCAAAAGTCGAAATATACACACTTGTTTGCAAAACTTGTTCATAGTGACAGTTGTGAATAAGTGTTATTTACAAATCTACTGTTAAATGGTACCAGTGAGGACAGTGTCCATTCATGGGCGTAGGTTTCCATAGGTATCCAAAATGACTAGGGAAGTCAACATTCCAAAGGGTGCTCGAACCGCCTAACAGCTGAAAAGAGCCCTAGACAATTTGTAAATTTTTCAAGGCATTACAAAATGTACCTCCAACGTTACTTTTGTGTCATATTGTTGGTTATATGCAATTAAACTATTGAATCCTCCTTGATGGAATCTTCTATGCTGACATATACTGATGGTCTAACTACCATTGCTTGACTGATTTCAGCGATAAGTGATGATATCGTATCTTGAAACGTTTGTTGCAACCTTGAATTATCATAAAACTAATTGTTCAGACAATGTTTGCTTTCTAGGAGACACACTGGCACTGTGATTCTTTTCATCAGCTCATGGTAAAACAGGACTTGAAATATTATTACACATTTATCAAACAGAAGTAATGTCCACATTTTACCTTTAACAGGCTCTGTCAATGAGCTATGCTCTATCTAATCCATTAATTACCCCGGATATCACGTGCTACGGCGTATAGTATTAATGTTCTGTTCGTCTCAATTAGTTATATGATTGTTCCAACAATTGCCGACTGTCATACCTAATGGTGTTCTCTTTTATTCCATGGTGGGCATGTTCAATGACTCGTGATCTCTATTCGCACTCATATTTGTGTGTAAACTTACCTTGCATGTATCAGTATTCAGTATGCGTACTCTGTACCGACATTTTGTATTTTGTTTTCACCTAACCCAGTTTTGTCCGTTATAATGTTGGTTCATTCATTACGAAGTATTGTTTATTCGAAGTTAGTATTTTTTATACCTTTCTATCATTTGGGGAATAATGTGCGCTTAGGCAGCTCATTGGGTAACTGAGTTTTGTCTTCAGTTAAATCTTATCATGTACGATTATTTCCCTTTATTCCTGTACCATTTCTTCTACTCCGTTTGAAGCCATCGCATCGTAATAGAATTTCATCTGTCAAGAACACCACTAGCACGTATCATTACTTACAAGTTAAATAGTTCCTGCGGCCAATTGTTTTACAGAAAAGTATTGTGAGAGACATTTTTTTTTATAATTTTAGCAACTAGAACTTTTTAAAGTGTTAATAAGGCTTGATAAAAAGGTATGAGGAAATCGGACTGGGGAGGCAGCACACTTTACCAGCTGAGCAAAGACTCGCATCAGTAACATCACAACACATAAACAATGAGCAATGTCTTCACGTAAGTCAAAGAAAAAATTAAAAAGTCCAAGTCCCCGCCAAAAATGCGGAATTTTACAAACCTCTCTGATTTAGTGGGCTTATGTGTGTTTGGGTATATTTATTTAGTATAATTTCCTAAAAATGGTGTTATTTTCATTATTAGTAATTCAAATGTGTAATATAGTTTATTTACGACAAATAGTTTATTAAATACAAGTATTTGCGTAAAAAACGTTCATACTTGTGTACATTTGGGTATGCGTGCACGCAGAGCGTCAGAATGTAAAATAAAGCAATTCTCACGACGTGCAAATATGCTGGCAACGCCGGTTCGAAATGATACTGGGCCGAGTCTTGCCGAAAAGCTTGCTAGTTTACGTTTATTTAGTCATCACTGGTCATTTAAATGCGTAAAATAGTTAATCAACCCCATATTGTTAGTTAAATATAAGTATTTGGGTAAAAACGTTACTATTTGGGTAAGATTTGGGTATATTTGGGTGTTTCATGCAGCCGCGTCTGCCTGACCTACTTAACGTAGTGACCTAGGGGAGGTAATTCAGACTACAGATGAACGTCAAAACACATATCGAAACACATTTTTTTCTAATTTTTAATTTCTCAAAGGGGTAAAAGAAATAATAATGGTTATTAACGTACATTCTTTTATTTTAAAATATACAAATAGAAATAAATAGAAAAAATAAAAAAAGCAATGGTGTTAGTCTGGTTCACGAAATTCTCAAAAAATGTTGTTTTTTTTTTAAATGGTAAACCATCCAGAACAGGTCACGTGCCCCTCCTTAGTCTGGTTCACGACATTCTTAAAAACTGCTGATTTTTTTGGATTTTTTTTTGAAATGGTAAACCATCCAGAACAGGTCAAGTGCCCCTACATGGAAATTTTTCTTGTTGCATACAAATATTACCTGCGGCTCAAGTCCGCAGGTTAATAACGCTACCGCTTGATGTTCACAACTTCTCTGGGTCGGTTATTGAATGTTTTTAAAATATTAATATCTAGCTTATACGAAGATGTCAGCATTTGCATTTCTCACTGCATTCATATCTTACTACCGACGATCTCACATGGATCAACAAGCAATCATGGCATTCTGACATACATCTACATATCTCACATTTTCTGAGAAAAAGTTATTTAATACAGTACTAATGTAATTCTTACCACTTTAAGAGTCCAAAATACCAAATGAAGAACATCCTAAAATATATGCTGATGCAGACATTTGGACGTCTAATTTGAAGCAAAGAAACTGCAATAACATACGGTTAATTTGTGGCTTAAATAATTGACTAGTGTTGCGTTAATCAGCATCGTCTGTGATTTTACAGAATCAGTAAAGAAACAAAACGTTTTTGGACCCTTATACATAGTAGTCTTTAATGGGAACCTGTTTTAAATAGGAGTGAAAATCATATTTGCATTATCAATTCTGTCCTGGTTACCATCTTGCTAAAATAAACACTTTTTTCTAAAAGGTACACGGTGTTAAGGGTCCTGTTCTCAGAACAAATGATTTACATATAATTGAGAGATCTAGCATTAAGAAGTCAGACATGTGGCAACTTCTTGTAGTGTTCTTGTTGAGGACTAATTAAAGTTTGAATTTTCTCTGAAGCCACATTGGAATTATTTCTTTTTTGTTTAATTCCTTTTTTGTGTCTTTAGTTAAAATTGAAACTGATTAAATCAAACACATATTCAATTTAACACTTTTATTCATTCTAATTTTACAAAGTTCTTTTAATTTTAATAATGACAATAATAATTTTAATTTCTAAATTTTGAATAAAGTGACCGCAGCCAAAAAATCTTATCTAAATAGTAATGGTCTGTAATATGACATTTGCTTTATATAGAGCCTTGCGCGCCAAGGAATTTTTCCATTGGCGCAAATAATTATGGCGCACTAATACATCGGAAAAGTACCACAATATTGGCGCATTAACCAATAAATTATGACTAAGTGGCGCAAGTAAAATGGCGCGCTTATTCAACCATAACATGTATATCACTTATTTTATTTCATATGAATAGAGTGACATTTAAACATATAAAGACCTAAAATGTCAATCGGGATACTTTTGCGACAAGGCAAGTCAATAATATATTTGATGCTGAAGTTAATTGACTGATTGTAAGGCAAAAATAAACAAACGCTTCAACCAATGTTTTTGGGATTGATCTACCTATGAATGTATAATGCTCTTCTAATGCCTTGGTTCCATTTATTGTTTTTGCATCGGCGATGTACTCACGATCGAAAGCCATCTGGAAAATGGTTCTCGTAGACAAGGGGAAGCTTCGGGTAGTCATTAAACACTTTGTGATATCCCTGTTTGCGAAACCTCCAGAAGCTAATTTATTTAAGTCGGGAGATCGGGAGTATATCACCGAATAACAAAATCTCAGTTGGACCATACAAATTGAAATATTTATTTATTGACCTTTATCGTGAGTTGTAGGTCCGATTTACATTGACTATTAACATGTTATTAACATGTTCATGTTACATTTCAAATGTCTGTAGTGCCGCCAATTTGTGTGAACATTTAGAATGAATCTCATACTTCATACAACCTTTGGTGTTTAGTCTGACAAACTATGAGTTAATAAAATCCTTATTTAAACATTAATTACATATCCACCGGATAAATATTCCGTCGTATCACAGATGATTGTTTAAGCCGACTATTTAAAACAGTGTTCTTAAAATATTATCTTAAAGCAAACACTTCATTTATCGTAAAAATGTCCACATTAACTGTGATATGACAGATATCTGATAATGGTTGTAATGTACGACGTAATAAAGAACACCCTTACAATACTTGAAATAAACCATCTTTTAAGCGCTGAATGTTCGTATGATAATAGGAACTTGTATACATAATATACACATACATTTAGTATTCCGAAAAGCTCTTTTGTATTTCCTATCCCCAGTTCATCGTTTGTAACAACTGCTTGTAAATACAATGTGTGCAAGCTTTATTTCATGCAAAATCTCGATGAAAATTGTACAAAATTACAAATAATACACTGTCTGGAAAGTTAATTGCTAAATTACTTGATGTATAACTTAAATGGATCATTTCGACCTAGTTAACGTCTCTGGATATTTTATGGGCTCTGTAATCTCATGATTGAATGAGTGTAAATAGTTGTAGACTTTCCCCCAAAGCAGCAAGGTTAATTTGTTTCCGTATCAGTTCGTATCATAAGCGGAACTAATCGGTTTTAAATGACCCGGTGCATCTTCCAGGAACATTATTATAGTACTGAAACCTCAAACAATTAAAAACGCTGCATCTGATTTTCTATGTCATGTCTAAATGCATTCACAGCTGTTCATTTCAACGCTAAATACAATAGTGATGAGCAGCACATTGAAAACCTGTCAATATGATTATTCGTCTGAAATGTGGGATTCTTTTGCCTCCCTTTATTTTCTCTACGAAACTCATGTTTGTTTGCCTATCAGTTAATTTGATGCTCATTATGTCTAATTATAGCGGATACATAGACGACTGTTCGTCTCTCCCATATCGCTGCTGAATCTCTATACCCGTGCTGTCAATAACAAAAGGGAGGTTTAGCCGTCATACTCTTGTTTTACATTACATGTAGTTGCATGTGTCTTATATGTTCAATATTGTCAAAGACATTATGGTGGATGTGATGGTAAGATACTACGGAAAGTTTCTCACTTCACAATTGTTAAACAAACACATCTTGCACAGGAAAGCGAAAACTCGGTCCTCGTATAATTTATTGATGTAGTATTCAAGAAACCCGAATTTGGGTAGAACAAGTACAGAATCAGAAATAGCAAGAAGTTCAATTGAAGATGGTTATTTCTAATCAATCCATACGAAGTTCTGTTCCTGTATTCAGTGATTACATACTAAAACCGGAGATTTCCAAAAATCCTTTGTTAGTATTCATGCATTTTGTATTCGTTTAAGCCACATTTCTTTTAAGTAAATAGAATGAGGTCACCTAAAGACACTTTCCATACATTCAATAAATGAACTGACTGTATCACAGCCAAAGGTAATTTTAAGCGTCATTGGTGGATGAACTATCTGTCGCGGTTCTTTTGTGTGGTATTAAATCAATCACAAACTATATGTCTCTATGATCAAGATTGATCAATGGGTTTGAAACACTATTTATGCCGATATATCAAGTGTTTCGAAGAACCTGGATTTCCGACTACGCGCACATTGTAAGCATACTCAAACCGAACATAATGCTCTGAAACCATATGAATACAAATCCGTCGCTAATTCAATTTAATTTTCCATGCATTTACTCGCATGAAAGTGCATTCAATGCCATTCTGTGCGCTTGTAGATGATGATTAGGTCGTCTATAAAGGTTTGTTTTCTCTCGGATGTATGTCAAGCATTCTTAATTTTCGGTGATGCAGATATTAACTCAAGCGTATAACGCTCAACTTTGAACGTTTCAAAATGATGCATATCCAAAGTAAGTTAATATAAATCATGCATCTATTGATGCCTTCACAGCTATCTGGCGAACATAAAGGCTGAACTTAATGAAACTTACAGTAACTTTAAAGGTTTATACAGAAACGGACAGGCAAAATAAACGAAAGTTGTTTGCTTTAAACACTTAAAACATAAATGAGATAATAAACATTTATTGGAATTTATTTTTTTATGTTATTTAAGTTCAAGTTGGAAATTGATCTAAAACATAAATAAAAAGAGTAACAATTCACATTACTAGTATCAAACAAGAACCATACTCAATCTGTTTCCCGTTTGTTCTTGTTAACATTTTACGATTTATTGAGCGTGCAAGTGGGCGAGAGGTAACACCAGGTACACGTTATTTACATATAAAACAACAACAAATATTTGAACAACACGAATCGAAAGTGGTACGTAATGTAACACTCGCGATAAATTAATTACAATTCATTGCATGACCTTTCACAACAATAACGCACATACGTTCTACATCGATAGAGAAACACTTTGGTCGGAGTACAGTCAAACAGAGAAAAACATAATTATATGAACAACACGCATCGAAAGTCGGTACATAATGTTACACTCACGATACGTTCATTGTATTTGTTATATATGAAACGGAACTTTTTTCAACTATCCTAACAAAAAGTTATAACACAGTCTTTCAGATGTATATCGTAAGAGAAACACTTAAATATTTAATGCTACCAAAGCTTTGTAAAAGACCCTTCAAAATCTACAAATCATATAATGCAAATACCACTTTTACCAGATTTGTCTGCAATGATAGTCCTACGAAAACACTTGATAAAATGGTGTGATACCACTGATCACGACATCAATTACACATTATGTGTGAATCTTGCAATCCTTGATTCATTGTTAACATACATCGAGTATCACATGATCACCAGAAAAAGTAGTGCCAGACTACTGTACCTAGTACAAACCTAACTCAATGTACAGTATTCATACACCGAGCCAATTAATGTTCTTATGATCTATCTAACACGTAATGAACAATGTAAACATGCTTAAATCTGGCTATTATCTGTTTGTTGTTAACTTAATTCCACCTAGTTGCATGTTGTATACTACATGTAAGTAGTACTGCTACACTCTACGAGGACGAATATATATTGACAAGACAGGTCACAATGTACATACAGTCTGCATTGGCTACAACAAACTAATTTAATATACGAAAATTTGTCCGTCTGTGATAGTTTCCGAGTAGATTATCCTAATTGTTTCATATTTCAAGGTCATGTCATCGCACAGTAAGGGTTTCAATCCCGCTATATGTACCAATAAATCATTCCTACGTATAATAGTAGATGTCAACCCATTGGTCATAATCCCGATAACCATGTGTCAAGCTTTCAAAACCATCTCTTTACGATTAATTAAATTAATTATTGCTGTAACCTGTTCACCCCAATATCAATATCATGAGTAGTTACGGACATAGTGTTTTATAGACACTGAAGTCAAGAACAAGTACATTTGATCCTCTTGTCATGTGTGAGTACTTCACATGTTGTCAGTTGTCTCAACATATCAGAACGCTTCAAGACTGTGACGTTCAAAATTGACATGTATCTACGAGTATGAGAACTCCCACACGCACCTAGCGAGTAAAGTACGGACATTCATATATCACTAAATACCCTTGCGGCGAAATGTTCATTTGTCAAGATTATACATGCTTCTGGTGGCTATTTTCCTGGCAACAGAAATATTCACGACGATACATTTATCAATTACATTGTTAAAAACAGTGAATGAGAGTAGTATTTGTCTATTTGGACAAGCTGCAAATTTCATTTCATCCACCGACTGACCAGTGACTTCTTGGTCGATACATTGTTGTCAGGACATGTCAAGCAATTTACGTTCTACTCAAGCTGTGGTTTGTCATTAATTATGCTGTTGGCTTGTGTGTTATGGTAGTCGTTTACGTTACACTATTTGGTACTTTTAGAAGAATGTCTACAGCGACTACCTCGCATACCAATGACAATTGTGTTTTAAACAGTATCGTTTTAACATCCACTGATCGATAGTATTGCAGTCATATGGCGATTATAATACCCCTTTCATAAATGACAAAGGAATTAATTTCATTGAAATTAATATTGACTTAACGTCGAGATTGGTGATATTCCTTATCAATGAGAAGTAGTTTGCAATATAAGAATCACAACGTTTCTACACTACATCAATCTTAGGTTTTGTAACAGGACAATAAATGGATTGTACAATTATAAACGAAATTGCTTAAGGGGGAAAAAATATTTACTTACGTAACATGGCTGTACGTTTATAAATAAAGTGTTTGGGGTAACAAACCGTTGTTTTAATGTCATCAAACAATACTCGTATGTCCTTAGTCCTTTCTGTGTTATCTAAAATATATAACACACTCGGTTCCAATTTGTGCATTGAAATCTAAGTATGAATGAAACTATTCGACACTTTAATTAATCAGTACGAATGGTGTTCAATAGATTATATGGTGAACTTTCCTTAAGCGTTTAGGTATATTATAAGACGGATAGCTGACGTCAACATTTTGCGATGTGCTGTGGGATTTTTCTGAAATAGTGAGCGGGATGACATGTTCGAGAGGTTTTTTTACTTAATAAATGCTTAGCATCACTTTCAGTGTTTCACTCGTTTTGTTTAAGTTCACGGTCATCAGTTGTCGCGAATTCGAAAGTATCTGTTTTTACCAACTCTACAAGCCAGACGGTGAGCATGCAGTGATGTGTTGACGAGATAATTAAATACATAATTTCAGAAATACGCGAGAAAATTGACATTAGAGATTCAAGAATTCGGTTTATGTTTAAAGCGCCTCTACTATTACGAAAAAACGAATGGTGTTGAAAACCAGTATTAATTTACAACAACATCAAACTTAAAAACGTACACATGGAATATGGGCTGGTAATGCAATTAAGCCGTGCTGCAGAATCACTTCACGCGATCGGAATTTGAGTGATGGTCAGACTTAAAAGCTTTTCCAATGATATGCACATTAGTTTCATGGAGTGAATCTCTACATGTTTGTTATGGTCAATTAAAACCAATTCCGGGATATGTACGGCCCTCGACGATCCCCTCAGCTTAGTTATGCTCCGCTACGTTCTAAATCACGTGATATTGGATGGTGCTTTTTGGAGAGCGTTGGCCGTCATATAAATGGGCGATGACTTCCATTACGGTGGTATACGATGTATTTATATGTCGCTCTAGTTTTTCCTGCTTTTCTTCTGTGTCCCAACTTCTATACCATTTTATGTATTTGGTTGTGTCTCTATTGCTATGTACCAACGTCTTATCCAAGATAAGTAACACAAGGTCGATGGAAGAGTGTACACCACATGTCTTGTTAAAGTTATTAATGAGATATACAATACAAACACTTTATTTCTCACAATGTCTTTAAAACTTTTATTTTACATGTGACTTTCATATGCAAACGTACGTAATTAATGATAAGAAAAGCCTCGTTAGCAATAAACACCATATGATATAGATCGGTAAATGTTGTTATATGCTGTATTCCTGCCTTTATGTCGATATTATACAGGCCCATCGTCATTATTATGACATAATTCAGAAAGACATTTCAATGGAATTGTATAAAACGTCATGATTTTGTAGAGCATACATGACTGTATAACACATGTAGCATCAATCCGACAATAGTATGCTCGATACTTGCTTGTCAACTGGCGATCATACTTGCGACAGAAGATGTTGTTTGCCTCAGGTCGCACACTTTTTTTATGACCTATCATAGAAGGTTGTGAATTGAGACAACTTTGCGTATCGGCCCTGTTCAGTTGTCTGCTCTTCTGTGCCACAAGGACCGGTCGGTGACGGGACCAGCCTGTGTTTCCTGTGTATGTATGCACTGTGGCGGTTATGAGTCGGAGTCTGGCCATTTCCACTTGCTATGTGTTAATTATTTAATGATATGCATATGAAAAATTTTGATTTCGACTTTCTCCGTGTAAGGTGCTTGTACATGTGGTTTCTCTGACATATTTTGTCAGTTGCCGGCCATTCCGCCGTGGGCTGGGATCCACTTTGGGGTACTGATTCTTTGCTGGTTGTTGATCCGACAATACCGACATGAACTCTATAAGGAAGGCTGTTGACAGCTTCGTTCGGCTCTTCAAATGTTTCATGTACATGTATCTTGTTGTTTCCTGTCTATCATTGGCCCTCCTGATGGCGACGAGAGAAAACCTGTATTTATGAGATATACATGATAATTCAGGTAACACCTTGTCATCTGATATTTACTGTTGTCTGTCGTCAACATCATAAAAAATAAGACATGCAACGTTACATATGTCGGATGCATTTACGATATTAAAGAACATCAATAATCGTCTAGATACAAAATACAAATATACAAATACATGTCATTTGTATAGCGCAAAAATTATGAAATCATATTCTATTGCGCTTTACATTAATATACATTCACTCAAAACATTCAATTTAAAACCTGGATTCTAGAAACTAGATTTAGTCATATGATAAAGAGCACACTCATTGCCGATGAAACTTCCTATACAAATAAGTTTTCAAATGTGCTCTGAACCTGGTTTCACCTTTGATGTCTTTGAGATAGTTTGGTAGATCGTTCAACCTGTTATGCCGTCGTTCATGATCACAGGAAAGAGACGATCACTATGGCACAAGATGGTTGTATCTTACTACCTATCACAGGTTAAGAGGTGATGTCGTCGGTGAAGTGAATATGTGCAGTGAATGTTAATGGACATGGTAAGCTTACAATATGTATTGTAGTTCGTTTTCTCCTTTATTGTACAGTATTAACGTCGGTATATCGACTATACAGTTATAATTTAATATTGACCAGAACTTTGACACCAAAGCAATTTAGTTCCATACAATGATTGGTACATGTGTTCATATAGCTCACCCTGTTCAACAAAGGTCAGGCACTCGAGCTCATATCATCTTCATGGATTCAAAATGAAACATAATTGTATCCAGTTTACATTCTTGGTAGACAATAAAGAGCAATGAACACATGGAGAACCAATAACGTACATGGAACAGATTTAACAATTGTAATAACAACAATTATTAACACATTTATTTTTCCCTGTAAATAATCGTAAAGTGTCATTATCATCAGAATGTAATATGGTTGGTAACAAGGAGTTAGGTCCACGTGTATTTGTACAATAGCCTCGTTAAAAATAACAATCAACCGACGTCCCGTTAATTATTTCGTCGGTTTTGTATCAACCAGCCCGCTTAGCCCAGTCGGTAGAGCGCGAGACTATCAGTCACTACTTATCTCGGGGTTGGCCATCTAAAATTACTAATTGTCTTTAAGCTGATTTCCCATGTATGTGTGCTATACACCTGGCATGTAAAAGAACCAGGGATGCTTCTGGAAATGGGGCACCATGCACTATTCCCCAAAAACTAAAAGAAATAAAACTCTTCTGGGGTCCTCGCTAATATGGATTATATTGATAAATAAGACCATTAAAATAGAATAGGTTTTGCTTCGCTAGGTCTAGATTTACCAAAATTTACTCTATTTTTAAATTTACTGATTCAAAAATGCAATAAAAATCGATGCCTCCCTAGGGTTAGGCATACATATTGGAAGCACTCTCCCTTTTGGATTGAGTGTATAACTCGATATTTTTCGAGCTCGCTTCGCTCGCTCAACAACTATCAAAACCAATTTCACTTGGTAGAGATCGAGAAGACATGTGTTGCATGCTGCCTTAATAAATAAGCAGTACTAACTCGCTCAATATTTTTATTAAATATTGTGATTATAAAATATTATAAAACAGAGATACGTTTGTGTGACATGATGCAAAAAATTAAAAATATTCTAGCTCGCTACGCTCGATCAGTACTTCACTAAGAGAATAGCATCGAGTAGGAAACATATATGTATGACCTGCTGCCCAGGCAAGCAGTTTTTTCTAGCTCGCTTTGCTCGCTCAGTACTTTACTAAGTGAATAGCATCAAGTAGGAAACATATATGTATGACCTGCTGCCCAGGCAAGCTGTTTTTTCTAGCTCGCTTCGCTCGCTCAGTACTTTACTAAGTGAATATCGTCAAGTAGGGAGCATGTTTTTTTGACTTGCTGCTCAGTCTTCGCTAGTTTAGTACTTTACTAAGTGAACATCATCAAGTAGGGAACATGTATGACATGTAGATCTATGCCTGCTGCTCAGTCAAACAATGTTTTTTCTAGCTCGTTTCGCTCGCTTAGTACTGTAATAAGTGAATATCAGGTAGAGAACGATTTTACGTGTTTGCAGCTCAGGTTAACTGATTTTTTCTAGCTCGCTTCGCTCCCATGATACCTTTGTTAGTTAATTTCACGAGCAGCATATTGCTATTTTCTCCCCAGAAATAAATCTAAAAACGGGCGTACACTCTGAATTGACCCAGCTACGCCCTTGACCTAGCAGCCGATTAGCAAATCTTACGATTTAATAAGTTAGTAAAATGATAATTTTATGTTAAATTCGAACAATTAAGAACGTACCTCTCGACAATACTTTGCCAGACATTAACATGGTGGTAGAGTCTTGCCAAATTTGTTCCAACAAACAGGTGAATTCGTCGGCTATGTTTATCATATTGCATACATAACAATATTTTATGATGACAAGTGAAACATATTTCACAAAAGTAGAATCGGAAATAGAACGTAAGATGCTAATCATTGTGCAATACAACGTGGTATGTAAATGTTAGTATGAATTTTATTGTAAGAACGTTGCCTTATAAAATTGAATAATAATTGCCAATGTCTCTTCAGAATTCGTCGTCGGCTATGTACGAAAATTGAAACATTTATTATGACGTTAGTTCTCACATATTTCGTGGCATGTGGAGATCGTTTTAGTGCTCTAACTCTATTAACTCTACGAAAATAACGAGAAAATAAATTGATACTCGCACTTCAATCCAAACAACATGTGTCTATGTTATAGATTATTATAGCTGGTTTGACACATTGATACAGCGGTATGTCAATCTGCAGGTGCAGTCTCATTACATACACACTTTGTTTATTATTATGTTATACACTGGAAATAATGTTTGTCTTAGACGGGGGTGGTTGGCAAACCCGTAGACGATGACATATATTAGATATGTGAGAGTGAGTATTCGATAGTTTTGACAAGAGCAGCATAAGGAACATGTGGCGGGAATACACCAAGAAAACATGAGTGAATTATATAAAATGCTTGATACGATATGTTATTGTATTTTTGTAGACAACCGTTACCAAATATGCATGAGAGCAAGGCGATACAGTTATGCAATTTACAGTCTTTTTGGGTTGAGGGTGGGAAGTTTATATTAGAAGAAGAAGAAATACACAAATGTAAGTGACGAGTTTGTTGCCTACACTGCTTTATGAGTGTCAGGATATACTAGACACATATACTCTATGTACGATTTTTATGTAATGATGTATGTTTGGACATAAGAATCAAGCCTGAAATAACAGAAAAATTTTCAGTCAAAAAAGTGTTGAGATGCGCCCTATAAATAACTTCTAGGGAAAGCGCTTAATGTCATATGCTTCAATAACGAATAGATCATTTCTGTACAGCTTAATGTCATATGCTTCAATAACGAATGGATCGTTGTTGTATAGCTGTATATGATGATATGACAGTACAATCAATATACGACTTGTAGTTGATGCTGGTAGTAATGGACTAATAATGCTCTTATAGCAAGAAAACTAATTTATATAAAGTGTAATTTATCATACAGGAGTTGTCAGGAAGGGACTATATCGTGTCTAGTATGATCACTGGTAGATAAACACGAACATATTCCTATGACAGGTCTCAAACTAATGTTTCTATTATGTGACAATTTAGAATACAGTTCCATTTTAAAGCTCCGCTCGCCCATTCATGGGGTATACAATTATGTTATGAACAATAAATCTGGACACTTATTAATTTAGAAAAGAATAAAATGTGAAATTTGATATCGTATTTTACTGGAAAATTAAAAATGACAATATGGTTTACAGAAAAAAAAAACAATTAAGTTCTCTGTGAATGAATGTTGTAATTTTTGTTTTAGTCTCCTAATGTTTAATACGTCAATCGACAACTAAAATAATAACCGAGTAAGTAATTTCAATTATATCATATATTTTAAGTATCCAACAACTATGAAGTCATTCAAAGCCAATTCATTATGCAATGTTTATAAATTCAGTAGTACATATACGTGAGAGTGTGTTGGTTTCAAATTATCTTTCATGTATGAGCATCTCAAAACTTAAGGTTTGCCATAATTCATGAAAACAACCAAAAAACATTAATATTGTAATATAACGTGAATTTTCACCTATAATTAGAACAAAATAAGATTTTTAACTTGTATTTTACTTACATGTAACAATAGTTGTATAGGTTTACTTAAACTAAGCTCAAACATTATATTTCTTTATCAAGGAGCCTCGACCGTTTATTTTGTAATTTATTTCTCAAGAGAATGATATAGACACTGTAATGTTTCATGAAATCTATTCCTTAACGTTATTAGCAAGAAACTATTTTCAGTGTGTATCTTTTTTAGTAATATGTACATTTGCGGGCAGTTACAAAGGCAGACGAAATTTATAGTTTGGTTCTGGTTACATGATCAAATATTTAGAAAAGGCAATTAGAAATGTATTACATTTTTCTAATCACTTACATGTTTTATGTACCCAAATCAATGACCCGCGATGTCTTATAGCATATTGCAAAGATAGGAAGGTAGAAATAGGAAATGAAGGGTACAAGCACGGAGGTATCAAAGGAAGTAATTATCAATTTAGGTTGGCCTAGGCGACATGCATGCAATATACGAAAGCGTTAATGACTCACACCATGAAAGGATTGGAATAGAGCGATCAACATGAATGATTAATCGTACATTGTCTGTGTAATTATTTAGCCCTAAATAAGGAAGAAACCTGTTGATTGCTTCCTAAACATCAGCACAGGGAATTACTGTAACAAAAGATGATATTGAAAGGCTTCACAACGGGAGAGAACGAAGGTAAATTGAATTATATTGGAAGCCTTTTGGTATTGATACGGCTTCGTTGAATGAGAGAGGGAGAGAGAATTCTGAATTGTGTTTTCACGGTTATATACAATGGTCACAGCTGGATGTCCGATATATTTGCAAGGGAAGCTGTGCAAATATAAAGTCGTCTGTGGAACACTAATGGCTTTATTAAACCTGTAAAGTCATAAAAAATTCACCATTATTTCCAACGCGTATTTGGTCAAACACAATGATACCTCGGGTATAGTACCGCGTATTGTTAAACATGTGAATGAATACATTAGTGTATGGTATCATTAAAATTAATTTGGTCTTGTATGCAATATTAATTTTATATGACAAATACCATTAAAGTTCATTTAAATCATAAAGTAAAAATGTGTCTATTTGTGTGTCGTATATAAGCTTCGAATAATACATAAATAGAAATGATAAAAACCCCTAGAATCAAATGATCGTAAAAATATAACTCAAGTTATGTAGCCGAACCGATTAATCGCCATTCAATATCTATATATAGAACAGTGCAAAGCTGACGTCCAATCAAAGCATCGTGACTCATGTAATTCCGCCAATGAACACTCTCGTGTGACGACGTAGTCATGACGTTACTATGCGACGTCAGAACACACGTCCGGTTTGTCATAACCATACAAAGTTGTAAGTCTCGTGTTTTTTTATCATTCCTCTGTAAAACAACCAATGCAATATTTTGTAGAATATTACATATATTAAAATAGTATGTTTTAAAATAATTAAAAGCAATTAATCTTAATTATATAGACTATTGAAGGAATTGTAAAACTAGATTTTTCAGCATTTTTAGATTTAATCTAATAAAACTACTTCAAAGAAACTAATGGCACGTTTAAACGTATAGATTTACGTAATTATACTATGTTTTCCATTTTAAAATTGCATATTTGTACGAAAATACATAAAACTTTCTTAAAGTTATTCTATAAGCACTAAAGATGTTGAAGACCTAGACAATCAACATTATTGTTTCTAAATTCGTGACATTTAGTCATTTTTACTTTAAAGGAACGTGTATTTTTTCACACTTTATAGATAAGAAAAGTGGTATTTTGATTAATATATCATGAACACATTATGAAGAAAGGTTTTAATACATTTTTTCCTTTAAACATCTTTTATTTTCATTGAATTGCTAAAATATTTCACTGCATACCTCACTGCTCCGGTTTTTGGAATAAATTCTAAAATATATTTTTTATTGAGAAGTTTGTAACCTAGTTCAGAAACGCCATGGTGTGTTATAGCATCGTGATTCATGGTACAATCGTTTTTGCTGTATATTGACAATGACAATGACACCGGCCCAAGATCAACATGAAGTATCATGACAAATATATACATGCATGAATTTATATATAAGGAACAAACATTATTACAACATTATTTGCATGCATATATAATTTCATATAAATTGCATCAATGTAATACAAAACATGTCAATAACATTTAATTTGCTGACGATAATATACGTTTGCGTTCAATAAATCCATAATAAACATACATAGCAAGGTTTTTTATAATATTTTCATTTCTATTGCTCAATAATATGATAAAAGATTATGTACATACTCTGTTGTAATATTTTGGTGGGATATATTTAGTTCTTAATTGTGACAAGCTCTGGCATAATAATACAAAATGTATTTCATTTTCCACCCCGGAACCACAAAGCTTACAAATACGTTCATGTCTGGGAATATTTTCATAACGTCCTCTTTCAATACCAAGATCATGTGATGAAGCACGCAAACGTGCTAATGCACTTTTGAATTTACGCACATTTAAAACATCTAAATATGTTTCGTGCACAAAAGAAGTTTTGAACATTTGATACAGTTTGGAACAATCATTTATACTCGTAGTCCATTCTTGTTGGTACTGGTCAGTCAGTCTGGTAATAAACTGCCTGACAAATACATTTTCGTTTAGCTCATACTGATTTTCCCACACATAGCCCATACCATTTGATAACAACAAGTGTTTTACACTGGATATCCAGTTTCTTTTACCATGTTCAGACATATAATATAACATATTGTAGCATTTCATGACTATATTTGAAATATATTTGCATAATTCTAGTATACTACATTTTGTGATGTTGTTTTTATTACAGTTCATCACGAAATGTATAGCAAATACGTGGGGTGTTCCACAATTAATAGGACTTTTTTCATAGCAGCACGGCAAATCAGAAATTAAGAAAACTAATTGTAAATAATTAAATTTTGACCTTTCAGTGACAAATATGCCAAATATCAAAATAATTGGATGAACAATAAGAAATTAAAAATGCTATGTATCAAGGAGGCGGGTCGCACCGTGACGTTATTATCACGTCGCATTTCAAGCACAGTATTTTGATATAAAGAAACTTTTAATAGTTTTGTTTATAGTCATCCTGACTTTCTAAACAGATCTAATAACACTGTTCCGAGTGTTTAGACGTGTTTCCGTGATCCTGTTCACAAAAATGTCTTGCAATGATGTTAGAAATTGCTCAAACCTTGGGGCGTCTATCAGGTTACAAACAGTGTTAATTAACGTCAACTTAATTTTCTATTACCTCGCCTGTGCTTACTTGTAAGTTTATAAATCCGCAATCTGTAAACAGTTTGAGCCAACAGAATGCAAGTGACTGCTTAATGCCACTACATTTTATGAATTTCATCATTTCATTGGTTAGCACTGTTGGTTTTCCCAATGTATACCGTTATTTGAAAATCGTACAATTTCTGTTTATTTGCGTTGACGTCATTTTCACCAATGACGCGCTTGCATACATACCCTTGATTACTGACTTGTGATAACAAACACGGACCGATTTCTTCGAAAAATTGCATGTGCATGTCAAAGTCACCTAAGTAATGTCATACAATTAGGCGTTAATATTTATCAAGAGGTTATTGAGATATTCACATTTTTAATAAGGATGATAATGACAAATAATAGTGTGACCCGCCTTTGTGTTACATGGTTACTATGACAACGCTTTGTATGAACATCATCAGCAACAACGAAATTCTGGTGTTACCAATATGTAGAGCATACATTGCTAAGCATATGAGACAAATTTTATTAAAATGTAAATGTTGAGTAAGAAGTTATGAGAAAAGTCCTATTATTTCTGTAACACCCCTCGTACATGTAGCCACTGTACTTATAACAACTGTTTTGGAGTTCAAACAAGCTTATAAAGTAATACGTACAAGCTTACATTTATTTTATTTATACTACATGTATACGAATATAGCGCAGGTCTAAACAGAGACAGACCCCTAACTGGGACCCCTGATTGTCGATCTGATTATGTGTCAGAAATATTTGAACAATTTGAAATATTACATCGGGGTGCATAAAGACAGATCGGTAAGGATGATGGTTTCATATAGATGACAAATTATCTTATCATAACCACAATTGTACTACCCACATCATTGCAACATTCTATCTTACATGCACACCAGTCCTGCTGAGAGATAAATGATACAAGGGCAAACAACTACACAGCATGAAGTCGATATGTGTGTCGGAAATAGGTCTCCATGTACAATTCAGGTCATGCATTTTTTCTGTAATTTGTCTTACATTTGACTTATTCTTTACTAGTCGGTACATCTATCATGGGGATAGTTAAGATTTGACCGGAGGTATGCCCCTAGTCATTAATCATGGTTTTGTATCACAGGCAAAGTTAATTAATGTCATTTTATGGAACAAAACAACTGAATGTTTGCCCTTTCCGATGAATGATTATATAGTATACGGTGTATGAACTATGGATGATGTACAGCTTAGGTTAGCTATGCGTCATAAAAACAGCGGGTACCCTAAATATATGTAAAAATCAAGTTCTTCAAGAGTAATCTTCCTTGCTGTATCAATGTTCATATCGTTCTTACTATATACTCACTTGTATAGCAGTACGTCTTTACAGATGTTTTGTTTTTAACAGTTCCTATTATGCATTAAAAACAAGAACAGTAACTCTTGATAAAACACTTCTATAGATTTTCGTCCTCTCCCTCATTTTCTCTTGAAGTATGACCATAGAGACCAGGCGTATTATGCCTAAACATGATTAACACATCATCATTGTATAAAGTCCTGTGCATATTTTCCAAATTTTCTTGTATTTGCTGAGAATACCAGACAAGACTTGTAGATTACACACGATATTTATTTCATTAAATACGGAACTAACTGAATTTTCTCAAAATGCAACGTTATACCAACAGTTAAAATCATCAAATATTCACGTTATCTGGTGAAGGTTAGATGTAGTTTTGATTACTTCCTTGCTCTATCAAACATTTCGTCTGGTGTGGCCTATATTGTACATTTTGTTAATGATCGAAGACGATTATACTATATCTTTAATGCTTAAATCAGTTGATTATAATTATCACATGACATCGTATATTTAACGTACAGGTTGTTTAAACGTCCGTTCCAAAAATAAGTTATATTTTCAATTGTTATTGCATAGGGAAAATGTATGTTTACCAAAACTTCCAGTTTAACAGTGCGTCCACCAAGGTTCGAATTCATTTGACCGAAAGCCTTATGAGTTTCCACCAATTTTTGAAGGTCGTAATTTTCGGTAAACATCGGCGACTATTTATGTTTTCGAACAAACTTATTTTTTCACACTGTATATTAAGTTTTAGAGAGGATCCTGGTGGTTAAATGGTCAAAGCCACCGCGTACACTAAGAACGAAATGGTTAAGGTACGCCACACCTTGCATTACACACATTCTACATTATATTTGCCAAAATATATGTGACGATCTAAACCAAAAATACAAAACTTATTTCATCTAATTCTTGATAAAAGTAGTTAGGCTGAACGGTCCGTCATGAAATACGCGCCCAAAGGTCGTTCCATGCCACTAAGACATGATCAACACGTCATATCAGATTTCTAATATGTGTCAACGCTTAAAATCAGTTCCGTGTACTTGAACAAACTGACAAAAATAAAACTTGCCATTTACAATCAAACGGAAGTAAAGAAAAGCCACAGCAAATGCAATAACAGTGTAATAGCAGCAATTTACATGATCATAAATGAAGGAATAATTTGGCTCTTTCAACGCTTCATTTAACCCCAAAAGATAAACAGCTTATATTCAAACATAATAACAACATAACAGCTCAATTTATAAATTACATGATGACGCTAGTTTGATTTTCCGTGACCGAATCACTAACGCTGACTTGTGTGTCACAAACTCCAATCTCGAAGTAATTACCATGAATTTAAAATTGCACCGCTGAAATTAACTTGTCAACAATAATCAAGGTCTTTAATATTTATGTGCTTTTTAGTTGTCGGTTATTGTTAAAGCCAAGAATATTATCTACTTACGGCTCTAACCACGCATGAAAGTTGTCTAATGTACGGATGTATTTATGTTAAACGATATTCTCTACGAAACAAATGCAAAAGAAAAGTTCATATGAACCGTATTGGTAGGTGGATTGCTGGGTTTCTGTTAAGGGACGCGAAATTAGCAATCTGACTGTGTGCTTTTTAGGTTTATAAATGTCATAACCGCCTAGAACCTCAAGCCATAATGCCATGTTCTTATTAACTGCATGTGACTTAACAGCGTATTGAAAATATTATATATTTTCTAATCTTCAATAAAACTGTGGTTTGTTCAACCTACAACACGTTGTAAACACGTGTGACTGTGTTATTACTTTTACGAGGAGGTTTACACCAGGTACACATTATTTACAAATCTTCTAACCACAAATATTTGAATAATGCGCATCGGAAATCGGTACATAATGTTACACTTACAAGATACATTTATTTATTTTGTAGCAGAACGTTTAACAACTATTGGACACATTTTCAGTAATACATCGCCAGGATCACTGACTGTAAATAAATGTTCTGTCAAACATGTGTGAAAAAAATCATTTGAACAAAAACTACTCTGAAATAACCTGTTACATAAAAATTCAATCAATAAATTGTAACCTGCTTAGAGAGACGTCTTTTAAACACATACACATGAGAAGACCTGATATGCCTGGAAATACCACTTATTGTATTACCCTTCAAAGCATTTTCATTGAATTTAGCATTTAACCCGATAATAGAAATGACTAATACATTGTACCAGTTTGTACTAATCTCATTGTTGATCCTAACAAACGGGTCTGACTGTCCTACGAAAATACTCTATACAATTGTGTTACACCACTGACCAGGACAAAAATAACACATAATGTGTAAATCTCGCATTCTTTGATTCATTGTATACATTGTAAACTTAGTGTATCACTTGATCTCCGTAGAAAGTAGTGCCAGACAGTTGTACCTTGTACAAACCTAACAACATATACCGTATTCCTACACCCAGCCAATTGATGTAGTTATGATATATCTAACACGTGATCAACAATGTAAACATGCTTTATTCTGGCTAATATATGCTTGTTGTTCATCTTATTCCACCTAGTTACATGTTGAAGATCTGCTACAAGAAGATATATAATGACATGACAGGTCACTTTGTACAAGTTAGCTACATCAAACAATTTTAATATACGAAATCATATGCGTACGTTATAATTGTACCCGGTGTAGTATATCATATTTTGTATTGCTTTAATGCGATGGCATTATACATGTACAGTATGGGTTTTAATCCCGTTATCCGTGTATGAACAAACAAATCTTCCTTCGTATGATAGTAGATTTCAACCCATTGGCTCAAATCCCGGAAACTATGTGTCAAGGTTTCAAGAAACATACATGTTTCTACTGATTAAATGAAGTATTTTTGAACATCTTCGCCCAAATATTAATCACATCAATAACATAATTAGTTTTGTTATAGACACTGCGGTCAAGAACAAGTATATAATTATATTTGATCCTTTTGGCATGTGAGTACTCAACAAGTTGTCAGTTCCTACCACTGCCTGAACGTTTTAGAACTTTCTAAGACTGTGACGTTCGTAATTGACACGTATCTACGAGTGTGAGAAATGATACGGGTATTTATATATCACTAAATACCCTTATGGACTGATGTGCATTTGTCAAGACTATACATGCTTTTGGTGGCTGTTTTCCTTGGCAACATTCACGACCATTCATATATCAATGTTAGTGTTAGAAACAGCGACTGAGAGTAGTATTGGTCGATTTGGACAATCTGCAAATTCCATCTTCGACTGACTGGTCGATACAATGATTTCAGGACATGTCAAGCAATATCTACACCACATCAAGTTGTGGTTTGTCTTTCAGTACGCTGATGATTTAAACTATGGCGTTGTTTTCTGTCGTAGTACATGTAATAAAATAGTAATACAACTTATTTCATGCATTAGATTAGAGTTCTGCAATATCGCTTACCAATGAGCATTCCTGTGCTGCTCGGGAATTATTATGTTTCAAAATCTATCTTGTTTGATTGGGCAACTGTCATGAGAGCAATCAAATGCAAGGATTAATTGCACAAGTATGAAAGGAATGCCTTACACAGAAACGGCTATTTTCTTACGTATCGTATATGTTTATTAAAAGCCGTTCGGGCCTGCATTACTTTTTGAACCTTTTAAATACAGCTATCTTATCAAGTAAGGTGTTCTTTGTTTTTACCGTATAATTGCTTGTTATTTGAAATATGTAGCATACTCGGAGACAATTTGTTCATTGATATCTAAGCTTGAATGTAACTATATTCGACACGTTGCGTAATCTGAATTAGCATGTTCTTCTTTTCAATATAAACGTACTATGTCAAAGGGTTGCAGAACTGGCTGAACTACTTAGCGGACATCGAAAACTGGTTACTTAACTTACGATCATCTTATACCTTTTTCAACCGTTTTCACTCATATAAGGCGGTAAGCTAACGAACTCTATATATGTGTTTTCTCACTTTTATACATGTATCATATTGTTTCTAGACCGTTTTGCCAAGTTGTAATTCTACCACAGTGGGTGGGGTCAAATATTCTCGGATTTTAACTTTACACGTCTTTATCGTTTCATATTAAATGCTCCCGAAAGTGTCTTATTTTACTCTATGAAACGAGTTGTTTAGCCGTTAAACATGCACTTTTGAACTGACAAACTAATTAGATAAATAATGCAACAAATAAGAGAGAACATTTGCATAACATAATCAAGAATGCGGTTTATGTTTTAACCGCCTGCATTATTACAAAGACAAATGGTGTTGGAAACCAGTATCAATTTACAAAACACTCGAAATAGAAAACGTACACAAGGCGTATGGGCTGGTAATACAATTAAGCCGTGCTGCAGAATCAATACATGAGATTGGAATTTGAGTGATGGTCAGGCTTAAAAGCATTTTCAATGATTTGCATTTTGGTTTCCTGGTGTGTTTCTCTAAATGTGTTATGGTCAATTGAAACGAATTCCGGGATAGTTACGGTCATCGACGCTCCGCTCAGCGCCTTGACACTAATATTCACATTCGAAATCCAACATCGAGCGCTGACTGCCGACGTTTTGTAGAAAGCTGTGGTCACCCTGTCAATGGGGAACGGATGTCGAATACAGTGGTTTGTCTATCTGTTAATTTTCTTCTGCTATTCGTTTCTGTAAGTTGATGGAATCTCCTAACAATTTCTTCCCCAAAACCGTGCTGTACATTTGATGATCTTGTGACGATTTATGATTTAGATTGAATGTCTCTTTTATATGTGCGAATGTCTAATTCACGATAACTGATGCTAGGTCGATGGAAGTGTGTGTAAACCACATGACTTGTTAGAATAATTAATTAGACAAACGATACAAACATTTGTATGACTCACAATAACGTCATGTCTTTAAAACTAATGTTTTCTTTTACATTATAATGTTCATATACAAACTTACGTTATAAATGTTAACAAAAGACTCGTCGGCAATAAACACCATATGGTATAGATCGCTTAATGTTGTTATATGTTGTTATTGCCTTCTTTATATCAATAATGGACACGCCCATCGTCATATAATATAATTCAGAAAATATTTATATCGAATTATACAAAACGTCATTCTGTAGAAAACCTATGTCAGCGTAGCATATGTAGTATCACCAAGTATTTCGGTGCACTAGTATATGTATCTTGGTTTTTCCTTGTCTGTCATTGACCCTCCTAATGGTGACGAAAGATAGTTTGTATTTATGATATAAAACTGATAATTTAACAGTTTAATCAGTTTAAATGTACCACCTTGTCATACAATATTTAGTGCTTTCTGTCATCAACTTCATAATAAAACAAGGCATGAAATGTTACATATGTCGGATGCAATCACTTATAGGAGTATGTCATAAATGTTCGATCTAAAGTGAACAAAATTTGTATAGTATTACTGGCAATTTATAATCATGCGAGTTCTTGGCACTTACAATATTGAAGAACATCCGTAATCTTTCTGATACAATTCGACCTTTCATACCGTCTATGTTTACATGAATGAGTTCCTATGACGCAAGATGGATGTATCTTACTATTTATTACAGTTTAACAGGTGATGCATTGAAACATATACCTTATACTCGTACATATACAATGATTTATTTAATACATTCCATCATATACCTGTTGAACAAAGGTCAGATACTTGAGCTCAAATTGTAATAACAGCAATTATTAACACATTTATATTTCTCTGTGAATTATCGATGCGTTATTTCATCACACGCAAAGTGCCATTATCATCAGAATATAATTTGGTTGATAACAAGGAGTTAGATTCACGGGCATTAGTACAACAACCTCGTTAAAAATAACAATCAATCGAGGTTCCGTCAATTATTTCGTCGGCATTGATTATCGAAGTCTGCATTCGCCTACATTCACCCCATTTTTTTACCAAGTTCTTTCGCAAAACTTAATCTTTTACTATAAAGTTCTCTGTCAATCACCGTCTTGCAGCTGATTAGCAAATCTTACGATTTAATAAGTTGGTAAAATGATAATATTATTTTACATTCAAGCAATTAAGAACTAACTTGTCGACAACACATGGCCAGACATCAACATGATGAGTAAAATCTTGCCAAGTTTGTTCCACTAAAACAGGTGAATTGCATAAATTACAATGTTTTATGGAAAACATATTTTACAAAAATAAAATCGGAAGTAGAACGTATGCTCCTAATCATTGTGAAATAAAACATGGTACATGTAGGTAAGTTTTGCTAGCATGAATTTTATAGTAAAAACGTTGCCTTATCAAATTGAAGTATGTCAGTCTGCAGGGGCAGTCACATTACATAAACATTGTGTTAATTATTGCTTTACAAATTTGACATAGTTTTGTCTAAGACGGGGTGGTTGTCAAACACCTAGCCGATGAAGGACGTTAGAACCTATCTATACATGTGAGAGAACTCAATAGTTTTGACAAGTGCGAAATCAGGAATAAGTCGAGGGTTTCGGGAAGACTGCTATAAATACTAGTAAGTAAAAAGGGACATACGACAGTCTTGCAGACAACCAATGAAGTGACAGGATTGTGATTGATTGATACAAAACGCTTTATACGATATGTTATTGCATTACTGTAAATGTATATGACCATTATCAAACATATAGATGTGAATGTAATAATGAATGTTTGGACATACGAAACAAACCGGAAATTACAGGAATAATTCCAGTCAGACAGAAATGATATGTTGAGATACGCCCAACGTAAATAACTTGGGAAAGCGCTTAATGTCATATCCTACCATAAAGAATAGATCATTTGTGTTTAGCTTTTAGGTGATATGACAGAACAATCAATATACGACTTTAGTTGATGCTAGCAGTAATGGACTAATAATGATCTTATACCTAGAAAACTAATTTATACAAAGTGTAATTTGTCATACAGAAGTTGTCAGAAGACTATATCGTGTTTAGTACGATCAATGATATATTAATACGCATATTTACCTACACCAAGACTCAAAGTATTTCATCTATTCTGTGACAATCTATAATACAGTTCCGTTTAAAAGTTCCGATCGTTTGTTTATAGGCTATAAACTAATATTATGAACAATAAAAGTTAACAGTTCACTGGCACTGCATACCTTCTGGTGCATCACACTCCAATGATAGCACCGTATTTCGACTTCCAGCATATGTCTGCTACCCCTTCTTTCAGAACATGAAATAAACAAAAGCGAAGCAGGATTCATTGGAGGGTTTTTTATGAATGGTTTCTAATGTCAAATTATCAAAAGCATTGTCATTGTCTTGGGAGTAAGAAATTACCTCCAACATTACTCTTGTGTCACATTGTTGGTTATATGCCATTCAGTCACTGAGTCCTCCATGGTGGAATTTTCTATGCTGGCAGAAACTGATGGTCTAACTTCCATTGCATGACTGATTACTGAGATAAGTGATGATATCGTAGCTTTGACCTAGGAATATCATCAAACTAATTGTTTTGACAATGGTCGCTTTCTATGAGACAAACTGGCGCTGTGATTGTTTCCATCAGCTCAAAGTAGAACTGGACGTGAACTAAAGCACTTTATCAATCCAAAATAACGTCTTTAATCTACCTTTAGCAGATTATAAGACATGTTCTGTCAATGGGCTATGCTCTATAAATCACATTAATTACCTGAATAACACGTGCTATGTCGTACAATATAAATGTTCTGTACGACTCAATTAGCTACATTGTTGTTCCAATATTTCTGGACTGTCAAATCTGATTGTGTGGTGGTTTTGTTATTCTTTGGAATGCATGTACTTTGACTCGATCTCCATGCTCACACACCTCAGTACCTATTGTGCTTTGTCCGTTATAAATGTATTGCGTTCATCGCTAAGTCCTGTTTATTTCATTTTAATATTGATAATACCGATACGTTGGGAAATAGTGTTGAGGCAACTCATTGCATGGCTTAGTATTGTCTTTTATTAAACTCCCTTTCTTTCTGTAACCGTTCCTTCTACTCCGTTTGAAGCAATCACATCATACCAAAAATTCATATGTCAAGAAAACCACTAGCTAGATACTACTTATAACGTAACCGCTTGATGTTGTCGGCTTCTCTGGATCGGTTATTGAATATCGTCAAGGTATTAATAACCTCCCTAAACATGTATGCCAGCATTTGCATTTCTCGCTGCATTCATATCTTACTTCCGAACACCTAACATGGATCAACAAGCAATCATGGTTTTATGACATGCATCTACATATCTTACATTTTATGAGACAAACTAAATGAATACAGTATTAATATATTCCTTTCCACTTTCAGTGTCCGAAATATCCTGAAATATCGGCTAATGCAGACATTTGGACGTTTTAGATGCAAATTTAACTTGAAGCTTTCTAGCAAAGAAACTGCAATAACAAATGGGTAATTTGTGGCTTCAATAAAAAGGACTAGTGTTGCGTTAATCAGTATCGTCTTGGATTCTACAAGAATAATCAAAACATGTTTGGACCCTTATACATATTAGTCATGTCGTGGATAGCTGGATTTAAGTAGGAGCGAAAATAATATTTGGGTTCTCAAGTATATACTGCCTGGCACCATCTGGCCAAAGTACACATTTTTTCTAAAAGGTACACAGCGTAAAGGGTCCCGTGCTCAGAATAAAATGCTTAAATAAGAGCTCTAGCATTAGGAAGTCAGACAAGTGCAATCAATTGTCAATAATTCTATTATATTTGATGTTGAAGTTGATTGACAAATTGCAAAGCAAACATAAAACAAAAGCTTGAACCCATGTTTCACGGATTGATACATTCACCAATAAATGTATAATGTTCTGCTTAATCCTTGGTCCCATTAATTGTTTTAGCATTGGCGATGTACTCCCGATTAAATAAATGGACATCGGACGGCATCGGGAAATGGTTTGTCAATGTCTAGGGAAGCTTCGGGGTTATCATTAAACCTTTTGTGATATCCCTGTTCACGATCCCACCCGAAGCTAATTTATTTAAATCCGGAGATCGGGATTTTATCGTTGAATAAAATCAATCTCAATGGGACTCAGGCATTACTTAACGCCATATAAATGAAATGATTTCTGTATTGACCACTATCTTGAGTTATAGGTCCAATTTACATTGAATATTTACATGCAATTAACATGTTCATGCTACATTTTAGTGTCTGTAATATGCCGCCAATTTGTGTGAACATTTAGAATGGACAACATACTTCATACAACCTTGGGTGTTGGGTCTGACAAACTATGAGCTAATAAAATACTTATTTTAACATTTATTACATATTTGCCGGCTAAATATTCCGTCGTATCACAAATGATTGTTTAAGCCGACTATTTAAAACAGTGTTGTTAAAATATAATCTTAAAGCAAACACTTCACACATCGTAAAAATGTCCGCATTAACTGTGATATGACAAATATCTGATAATGGTTGTAAAATACGACATAATAAAGAACACCCTTACAATCCTTGAAATAAACCATCTTTTAAACGCTGAATATTCGTATGATAATCAGAGCTTGTATACATAATATACACATAAATTTAGTGTTTCAAAAGTCTCTTTTGTATTTCCAATCTCTCGGTTATCTTATATAGCCACTGCTATGTAAATACAATACAGTAAAATCTCGTTATGATGCGCATCAATACAACGAGTACCCTGCCTATCTCGAGCAACTTTTAAAATAGTATCCGTTTGTATTATCAATACATGTCATTTGATTATTTCGAGCATCCGGTTATCTCGGGCAATTTGCCTGTCCCGATTACTCTTTGAGGTAACCACATTTTACTGTATATGCAAGATTTATTTTGTGCAAAAATTCGATGAAAATTGTACAAAATTGCCGATAATACACGGTCTGCAAAATTACTTAATTATTTGATGTGTAACTTGAATTGGATCATAACGACCTAGTTAACTTCTCTGGATATTGTGCGGGTTCTGTAATCTAATGATTGAATTAGTGTAAATAGTTGTAGAATTTCCCCCATGCCGCCAGGTTAATCTGTTTCCCTATCAGTTCGTATCATCAGCGGAACTAAACGGTTTTAAATGACCCGGTGTATCTTCCTCGAACATTATTCTAGTACCGAAACCACAAATAATCAAATACGCTGCATCTTATTTTCTATCCAATTTCTAAATGCATTGGCAGCTGTTCGTTTTATCGCTAAATACAATAGAGATCAGCAGCGCATTGGAAACAAATAAACTCTGCCAAGGTGATGTTTCCTCTAAAATGTGGGATACTTTTGCCGCCATTTATTTTCTCTACGGAATTCCTGTTTGTTTGCCTATCAGTTAATTTAATGCTCATTATGTCTAATTACAGCGGATACACAGACGACTGTTTGTGTCTCCCATATCGCTGCTATATTTCTATACCCGTACATGTCAATTTATTTTTATTTAACAAAAGGGAGGTTTAGCCTTCATTCTCATGTTTTACATTAGTTGCATGTACCTTATATGTTCAATATTGTCGAAGATATTATGATGGATCTGATGGTAAGATATTACGAAAAGTTTCTCACTTCACAATTGTTAAACAAACACTTCTTGCACAGGAAGCACAGGTAAGCGAAAACGCGTCCTCTTATAATTTATTAATGCAGTATTCAACAAACCCTAATTTGGGTAGCACAAGTACAGAATCAGGAATAGCAAGAGGTTTAATTGAAGATTGTTATTTCAAATCAATCCATACGAAGTTCTGTTCCTGTATTCAGTGATAACATACTAAAATCGGAGATTTCCAAAAATCCTTCGTAAGTATTCATGCGTTTCGTTTTAAGCCACGTTTCTTTTAAGTAAATAGAATGAGGTCACCTAAAGACACTTTCCATACATTCAATAAATAAACTGACTGTATCACAACCAAAGGCAATGTTAAGCGTCATTGGTGGATGAACTATCTGGCCCGGTTCTTTTGTGCAGTATTAAATCAATCACAAACTATATGTCTCTATAATCAAGATTGATCAATGTGTTTGAAACACTTTTTATGCCGATATATCAAGCGTTTCGAAGAACCCGGATTTTCGACTACGCGCACATTGTAAGCATACTCAAACCTAACCTAATTTTATGTCTAAGCTCTGAAACCATATGAATACAAATCCGTCGCTAAATCAATTCAATTTTCCATGCATTCACTTGCATGAAAGTGCATTCAATGCCATTCTGTGCGCTTGTAGATGATGATTTGGTCGACTATAAAGGTTTGTTTTCTCTCAGATGTATGTCAATCATTCTTAATTTTCGGTGATGCAGATATTAACTCAAGCGTATAACGCTCAACTTTGAACGTTTCAAAATGATAAATGATTCATGCCCAAAGTAAGTTAATATAAATCATGCATCTATTGATGCCTTCACAGCTATCCGGCGATCATAAAGGCTGAACTTAATGAAACTTACAGTAACTTTATAAGTTTATACAGAAACGGACAGGCAAAATAAACGAAAGTTGTTTGCTTTAAACATTTACATTTAAAACATAAATGAGAAAATAAACATTTATTGGAATTCATTCTTTATGTTATTTACGTTCAAGTTGGAAATTGATCTAAAACATAAATAAAAAGAGTAACAATTCACATTACTAGTATCAAACAAGAGCCATGCTCAATCTGTTTCCCGTTTGTTCTTGTTAACATTTTACGATTTATTGAGCGTGCAAGTGCGAGAGAGGTAACACCAGGTACACGTTATTTACAAATCAGACAAGACCAACTATTTGAACAACACGCATCGAAAGAGGTACGCAATGTAACACTCGCGATAAATTAATTACAATTCATTGCATGACCTTTCACAACAATAACGCACACACGTTCTACATCGATAGAGAAACACTTTGGTCGGAGTACAGTCAAACAGAGAATAACACAATCATGTGAACAACACGCATCGGAAGTTGGTACATAATGTTACACTCACGATACGTTCGTTGTATTTGTTATATATGAAACAGAACTTTTTTCAACTATCCTAACACAGTCTTTCCGATGTATATCGTAAGAGAAACACTTAAATATTTAATGCTACCAAAGCTTTGTAAAAGACCCTTCAAAATCTACAAATCATATAATGCGACTACCACTTTTACCAGATTTGTCTGCAATGGTAGTCCTACGAAAACACTTGATAAAATGGTGTGATACCACTGACCAGGACATCAATAACACATTATGTGTGAATCTTGCAATCCTTGATTCATTGTTTACATACATCGAGTATCACATGATCACCAGAGAAAGTAGTGCCAGACTGCTGTACTTAGTACAAACCTAACTTAATATACAGTATTCATACACCGAGCCAATTAATGTTCTTATGATCTATCTAACACGTAATGAACAATATAAAATTCTTTATTCTGGCTAATATCTGTTTGTTGTTGATCTAATTCCACCTAGTTACATGTTGTATACTACATGTACGTAGTACTGCTACCTACACTCTACGAGGACGAATATATATAAACAGCACAGGTCACAGTTACATATTGTCTACAACAAACTAATTTAATATAGGAAAGTATGTTCGTCTGTGATAGTATCCGAGTATAGTATCCTAATGTTTTCATACTTCAAGGTCATGGGATCGTACAGTATGCGTTTCAATCCCGCTATTTGTACCAACAAATCATTTCTACGTATAATAGTAGATGTAAACACATTGGTCTTAATCCCGACAACCATGTGTCAAGCTTTCAAGAAACATCTCTTTACCTATTAATCAAATTAATAATGTGAGTACTTCACATGTTGTCAGTTGTCTCAAGATATCAGAACTTTGTAAGACTGTGAAGTTCAAAATTGACATGTACTAGTACATGTATCTACGAGTGTGAGTAATTTCATGCGCCCCCTAGTGGGTAAAGTACGGGCATTTATACATCACTAAATATCCTTGCAGAGTGATGTTCATTTGTCAAGATTATTCATGCTTCTGATGGCTATTTTCCTTGGCAACAAAACAATTCACGACGATACATTTATCAATTACATTGTTAGAAACCGTGAATGAGAGTATTATTTGTCAATTTGGACAAGCTAAATATTTCATATCATTCACTGACTGAATAGTAACTTCTTGGTCGATACATTCTTGTCAATTAATTTCAAGCAATTTCTGTTCTACTCAAGTTGTTGTTTGTCATTCATTATGCTGTTGGTTAGTGTGTTGTGATGTTCGTTTAAGTTTCGAAGAATGTCTGCAGAGACTACCTCTCGTACCAAAATTACAACATATCGTTTTAACATCCACTGATCAATAGTGTTGCAGTCATATGGCAAGTATAGTACCCCTTTCAGAAATTGCGAAGGATTTAATTTCATTGAAATAAATATCGATTTAACGTCGAGATTGTTGATATTTCTTATCAATGAGAAGTAGTATGCAATATAAGAATCTCAACGTTTCAACACTACATCAATCTTAGTTTATTGACCAGATTACGGACAATCCAATGAATGGATTGCACAATTATGAACGAAATTGCTTAAAGGGGAAAAGTTATTTACTTACGTAACATGGCTGTACGTTTATAAATAATATGTTTGGGGTAACAAACCGTTGCTTTAATGCCATCAATCAATACTCGTATGTTCTTTTTCCTTTGTGTGTTATCTAAAATATGCAACACACTCGGTCCCAATTTGTGCATTGAAATCTAAGTATGAATGAAACTGTTCGACACTTTAATTTTTCAGTACGTATTGTGTTCAATAGATTATATACTGGACTTTTCTAAAGCGTTTAGGTATATTATATGACGGATAGCTGACGTCAACATTTCGCGATGTTCTGTGGGTTTTGTTTAGAATAGTTAGCTGGATTACATGTTCGAGAGTTTTTTTACTTAATAAATGCTTAGCGTCACATTTTTGTGTTTCACTCATTTTGTTTAAGTTCAAGGTCATCAGTTGTCGCGAGTTCGAAAATATCTGTTTTTACCAACTCTTCAAGCCAGACGGTGAGAATGCGATGATGTTTTGACGAGATAATTAAATACATAATTCCTGTAATACGCGATAAAATTACATAGTAGTACGAAGAATGCGGTTTATGTTTTAATCACCTGTATTATTAAAAAATGGTGTTGAAAACCAGTATTAAGTTACAAAACACTCGAAATCGAAAACGTACATATTGAATATGGTCTGGTTATACAATTAAGCCGTGCTGCAGAATCAATACACGTGATTTGAATTTGAGTGGTGGTCAGGCTTAAAAGCATTTCCAATGATATGCACATAAGTTTCATGGAGTGAATCTCTACATGCTTGTTATGGTCAATTTAAACCAATTCCGGGATATGTACGATTATCGACGCTCCCCTCATCGTATTTATACTCCGCTATGTTCTAAATCACGTGATATTGGATGATGGTTTTCGGAGAGCATCGGTCATCATATAAATGGGCAACAACTGTCCATTGCGGTGGTATATTTATATGTCGATCTTGTTGTTTCTGCTTTTCTTCTGTGTCCTACCTTCTATAACATTTTATTTATTTGGTTGTGTCTCTGTTGCTATGTGTCAACGTCTAATCTCCTATAAGTTACACAAGATGGAAGCGTGTACACCACATGTCTTGATAGATTAATTATTGAGATATACACAACAAACAATTTTATTTCTCACAATGAGAAAAACTTTTATTTTAAATATGATTTTCATATACAAACGTACGTAATTAATGATAAGAAAAGTCTCGTTTGCAATAAACACCATATGGTATAGATCAGTAAATGTTGTTATATACTGCTATTGCTGCCTTTATGTCGATATAAGACACGCCCATCGTCATAATTATGACATAATTCAGAAAACATGTCAATGGAATTGTATAAAACGTCATGATTGTGTAGATCATCCATGACTGTATATCACATGTAGCATCAATCAGACAATATCGTGTTCGATACTTGCTTGTCAACTGGCGACCATACTTGCGACAGAAAATGTTGTCTGCTTCAGGTCGACCATGTTTTTATTTTTATGACCTATCATAGAAGGTTGTGAATTGAGACAACTTTGTATATCGGCCCTGTTCAGTTGTCTGATCTTCAGTGTCACAAGGACCGGTAGGTGACGGGACCAGCCTGTATTTCCTGTGTATGTATACACTGAGGTGGTTGCGTGGCCATTACCATTTGCTCTGTGTTATTTATCAAATGATATACAAATGCAAATTTTTGATTGCGACTTTCCCCGTGTAATATAAGGTGCTTGTAAAGGTGGTTTCTCTGACACCGGCCATTCCGCCTTGAGCTGGGATCCACTTTAGGGTACTGCTGCTTTGCTGGTTGTTGATCAGGGCCTCTTATACCAACATGAACTCTGTAAGGAAGACTGTTGACAGCTTCGTTCGGCTTTTAAATGTTTCATGTAAATGTATCTTGATATTTACTGTCTATCATTGACCCTCCTAATGGCGACGATAGAATACATGTACCTGTATTTATGAGACATACGTGATAATGCAGTTTAACACCTTGTCATCTGATATTTACTGTTGTCTGCCGTCAACATCATAATAAAATAAGACATGCAATGTTACATATGTCGGATGCATTTACGATATTAAAGAACATCAAAAATTGTCTAGATCAATTAAGCCTGTTATGCCGTTGTTCATGATCACAGGAAAGAGTAGGTCCCTATGGCGCAAGATAGTTGTATCTTACTATTTATAACAGGTTAACAGGTGATGTCATCGAGATCAGGTGAATGTGTGCAGACAATGTTAATGGTCATAGTAAGCTAACAATATGTATTGTAGTTCTCTCCTTTATTGTACAGTATTGACGTCGGAATATCGACTATACAGTTATAATCAAATATTGACCACAACTATGGCACCAAGGCCATTTAGCTATCACAAGCAATTTAGTTCCATACAATAATTGTTACATGTATTCAAGCAATACCATCATATAGCTCACCCTGTTCAACAAAGGTCAGACACTCGAGCTCATATCATCTTCATGGATTCTAAATGAAACATAATTGTATCCAGTTTACATTCTTGGTAGACAATAAAGAGCAATGAACACATAGAGAACCAATAACGTACATGGAACAGATTTAACAATTGTAATAACAACAATTATTAACACATTTATATTTCCCTGTAAATAATCGTAAAGTGCCATTATCATCAGAATGTAATCTGGTTGGTAACAAGGAGTTAGGTCCACGTGTATTTGTACAACAGCCTCGTTAAAAATAACAATCAACCGACGTTCCGTTAATTATTTCATCGGTTTTGTATCAACCAGCCAGCCCGCTTAGCTCTGTCGGTAGAGCGCGAGACTATTAGTCACTACTTATCTCGGGGTTGTGGGTCGGAGTTGGCCATCTGAAGTTACTAATTGTCTTTAAGCCGATTTCCCATGTACATGTATGTGTGCTATACACCTGGCATGTAAACGAACAAGGGATGCTTCTGGAAATGGGGCACCATGCACTATACCCCAAAACCTAAAAGTAATAAAACTCTTCAGGGGGCCTCGCCAATATGGATTATATTGATAAATAAGACCATTAAAATAGAATAGGTTTTGCTTCGCTAGGTCTAGATTTACCACAATTTACTCTATTTTTTGAAATTTACTGATTCAAAAATGCAATAAAAATCGATGCCACCCTATGGTTAGGCATACATATTGTAAGCACTCTCCCTTTTGGATTGAGTGTATAACTCGATATTTTTCGACTATCAAAACCATCTGGTAGAGATCGAGAAGACATGTGTTGCATGCTGCCTAAATAAATAAGCAGTACTAACTCGCTCAATATATTTATTAAATATAGTGATTATAAAATATGATAAAACAGAGATACGTTTGTGTGACATGATGCAAAAAATTAAACATATTCTAGCTCGCTACGCTCGATCAGTACTTAACTAATTGAATAGCATCAAATAGGAAACACGTTTGTATGACCTGCTGCTCAGGCAAGCAGTTTTTCTAGCTCGGTTCGCTCGCTCAGTACTTTACTAAGTGAATATCGTCAAGTAGGGAGCATGTTTGTATGACTTGCTGCTCAGGCAAGCAGTTTACGCTAGCTTAGTACTTTACTAAGTAAACATCATCAAGTAGGGAACATGTATGACATGTAGATATATGCCTGCTTCTCAGTCAAACAACGTCTTTTCTAGCTCGCTTCGCTCCCATGATACCTTTCTTAGTTAATTTCACTAGCAGCATGTTTCTATTTTCTCCCTAGAAATAAATCTGAAAACGGGCGTACACTCTGAATTGACCCAGTTACGCCCCTGACCTAGCAGCCGATTAGCAAATCTTACGATTTTTTAAAATAAGTTAGTAAAATGATAATTTTATTTTAAATTCGAACAAATTAAGAACTAACCTGTCTACAACAATTTGCCAGACATTAATGTGGTGGTAGAGTCTTGTCAAATTTGTTCCAACTAACAGGTGAATTCGTCTTCTATGTCTTTCATATTGCATACATTACAATATTTTATGATGACAAGGGAAACATATTTCACAAAAGTAGAATCGGAAATTTAACGTATGATGCTAATTGTTGTGAAATACAACGTGGTATGTAAATGTTTGTATGAATTTTATAGTAAAAACGTTGCCTTATCAAATTGAATAATAATTGTCAATGTCTCTTCAGAATTCGTCGTCGGCTATGTACGAAAATTGAAACATTTATTATGACGTTAGATCTAACATATTCCGTGGCATGTGGAGATCGTTTTAGTGCTCTAACTCTATTAACTCTACGAAAATAACGAGAAAATAAATTGATACTCGCACTTCAATGTAAACAATATTGTCTATGTTATAGATTATTGTAGCCGGTTTGACACATTGATACAGCGGTATGTCAATCTGCAGGTTCAGTCTCATTACATACACACTTTGTTTATTATTATGTTATACACTGGAAGTAATGTTTGTCTTAGACGGGGGTGGTTGCCAAACACGTAGACGATAAAATACATTAGATCGAATCTTAAATGTGAGAGTGAGTATTCGATAGTTTTGACAAGAGCAGAATAAGGAACAAGTGGCGGGAAGACACCAAGAAAACACCAAATGCTTAATACGATATGTTATTGTATTTTTGTAGACAACCGTTACCAAATATGCATGAGAGCAAGGCGATACAGTTATGCAATTTACAGTCTTATTGGGTTGAGGGTGGGAAATTTATATTAGAAGAAGAAGAAATACACAAAAGTAAGTGACGAGTTTGTCGCCTACACTGCTTTATGAGTGTCAGGATATACTAGACACATATACTCTATGTACGATTTTTATGTAATGATGTATGTTTGGACATAAGAATCAAACCTGAAATAACAGAAAAATTTCCAGTCAAAAAAGTGTTGAGATGCGCCCTATAAATAACTTCTAGGGAAAGCGCTTAATGGCATATGCTTCAATAACGAATAGATCATTTCTGTACAGCTTAATGTCATATGCTTCAATAACGAATGGATCGTTGTTGTATAGCTGTATATGATGATATGACAGTACAATCAATATACGACTTGTAGTTGATGCTGGTAGTAATGGACTAATAATGCTCTTATAGCAAGAAAACTAATTTATATAGAGTAAAATTTGTCATACAGAAGTTGCCAGGAAGGGATTATATCGTGTCTAGTATGATCAATGGTAGATAAACACGAACATATTCCTATGACAGGTCTCAAACTAATGTTTCTACTATGTGACAATTTAGAATACAGTTCCATTTTAAAGCTCCGCTTGTCCGTTCATAGGCTATAAATGTATGTTATGTAACAATAAATCAGGACAGTTATTAATATAGAGAAGAATAAAATGTGAAATTTGATATCGTGTTTTACTGGAAAATTAAAAATGACAATATGGTTTACAGAAAAAAACCAATTAAGTTCTCTGTGAATGAATGTTGTAAGTGTGTTTTAGTCTCCTAATGTTTAATACGTCAATCGACAACTAAAATAATAACCGAGTAAGTAATTTCAGTCATATCAATTATTTTAAGTATCCAACAACTATGAAGTACATCATGTAATGTTTATCAATTCAGTAGTACAAATACATGAGAGTGTGTCGGTTTGAAATCATTTTTAATGTACGAGCATCTCAAAGCTCAACGTTTGCCATAATTCATCAATACAACCAAAGTACATTTGTTATGTAACTTGAATTTTCACCTATAATTAGAAAATATAAGATAACTTGTATTTTACTTAAAATAGCCGTATAAGTTTACTTCAACTTAGCTTACATTTTTCAAACATTATGTTTTTACATCAAGGAGCGTTGTTGTTAAAAGCTCGACCGTTTATCTTGTAATTTATTTATCAAGAAAATGATATAGACACTGTAATGTTTCATAAAATCTATTCCTAAACGTTATTAGGAAGAAACAATTTTCAGTGTTATTTTTTTGGTGAAATACGTAATATGTAATTTTTGCGGGCAGTTACCAAGGCAGACAAAATTTATGGTTTGGTTCTGATTACATGATCAAATATTTAGGAAAGCAATTATACATACATTGTATTTTTACAAGCACTTACATGTTGTATGTACCCAAATCAATGACCCGCGATGTCTTATAGCATACTGCAAATAACAAGCTGAAGGTAGAAATAGGAAATGAAGGGTATAATCACAGAGGTATCAAAGTAAGTAATGGTATCAGAACCACAGTATCATTTTAGGTTGGCCTAAGCGACTTGCATGCAATATACGAAAGCGTTAATGACTCACACCATGCAAGGATTGTAATAGAGCGATCAACATGAATGATTAATCGTACCTTGTCTGTGTAATTATTTAGCCCTAAATAAGGATGAAACCTGTTGATTGCTTCCTAAACATCAGCACAGGGAATTACTGTAACAAAAGATGATATTGAAAGGCTTCACAACGGGAGAGAACGAAGGTAAATTGAATTATAGTGGAAGCCTTGTGGTATTGATACGGCTTCGTTGATTGAGAGAGGGAGAGAGAATTCTGAATTGTGTTTTCTCGATTATATACAATGGTCACTGCTTGATGTCCGAGATATTAGCAAGGGATGCTTGACAAATATAAAGTCGTCTGTGGAACAATGATTGCTTTATTAAACCTGTAAAGTCATAAAATATTCACCAATATTTCGTTATTATTCTCCAATGCGTATTTGCTCAAACACAATGATACCTCGAGTATAGTAGACGCTTTAATTTGCTTTTGTATGCAATATTAATTTTATATGACAAATACCATTTAAGTTTATTTAAATCCTAAAGTAAAAATGTGTCTATTTGTGTGTCGTTTATAAGCTTCGAATAATAAATCAAATAGAAATGATAAAAACTCCTAGAATCAAATGATCGTAAACTAAAACTAAAGTTATGTAGCCGAACCGATTCATCGCCCTTCAATATATATATATATAGAACAGTACAAAGCTGACGTCCAATCAAACATCGTGCCCCAAGTAATTCAGCCAATGAACACTCTTGTAACGACGTAGTCGTGACGTTACTACGCGACGTCAGAACACACGTCTGGTTTGTCATAACCATACATAAATGTAATTCTCGTATTTTTATTATTATTCTTGTGTAAAAGAACCATTGCAATATTTTGTATGAAGTTGTAGTATATAACATATATTGAAATATTATGTTTTAAAATAACTTGAAAAGCAATTTATCTTATGGAGAAATTGGAAAATTAACTATATAGACTATTGAAGGAATTGGAAGATTAGATTTTGCAGTATTTTTAGATTTAATCTAATAAAATCTACTTCAAAGAAACTAACGGCACGTTTAAACGTATAGATTAACGTAATAATACTATGTTTTCTATTTTAAAATTACATATTTGTACGAAAATACATAAAACTTTCTTAAAGTTATTCTATTAGCACTATAGATGTTGAAGACCTAGACAATCAACATTATTGTTTCTAAATTCGTGACATTTTGTCATTTTAACTTTAAAGGAACATGTAATTATTCACACTTCGTAGATAAGAATAGTGGTATTTTGATTTATATATCATGTACACATTATGCAGAATGTTTTTTATACATTTTACATGCTCTGTTTTTCTTTTCATTTAAACATCTTTTTATTTCTTTTGAATTGCTAAAATATGTCACTGCAAACCTCACTGCTCCGGTTTGTGGAATAAATTAAAAATGTATTTTTTATTGAAAAGTTTGTTTTACCTAGTTCAGAAACACCATTGTGTGTTATAGCATCGTGATTCATGGTACAATCGCATTTGCTGTATATCATTGAGATATGTTTTGCATAATTTTAGTAAACTTCATTTTTGTAATGTTGTTTTTATTAAATTTCATCACGAAATGAATATCAAATAGCTACTGTACTTGTAACAAGTGCTTTGGAGTTCAAACAAGCTGATAAAGTAATACAGTCGAACTTCGATGCCTCGAACAGTACTTGCCTCGAACACCCCAGATGCCTCGAACTCGTACTCCGGTCCCATCAAAATCTCTTCTTTATTCATATAGAAAAACCATAGATGACTCGAACAGTACGAGAGTCGAACACTCGAACTGACTTGCTGGTCCCTTGCTATGATTTACCAGTAGATGACTCGAACAATGCAAATTTTCGTACCTTTCATTGATTGTTTAAATCCATTGTTAGACCACGGGAAGTCCGTAAAAGGTGTTATTAACACTTTGTGACAATTACTGTACCCAAAAACTGTTTACGGCTGTATTGTATTACATGTTTGTGAAAAAAAACTTAACTCTTTTTTGTCCGTTAATTAATGAAGACAATTATAACTGATTTATTTTTCGTGTATAAAATTTAGAAACAACAAATTTGTCATTAATTTAGATGTTTGTATTCTTTAAAACGATGTTGAATGGTCATTATTCGTCATTATTCGTAGAAAACCTGATCGGAATGTATCACATTTATCATTGTCAAAATGAAACGTAACGACGATATACTACAAATTAAGGCTGTGCTAAGCAACTTGACGAAGGACCCGGTAACGGGGGATAACAGGGAACTTTGGTTACATATGTGAATATTTGAAGCTAGCCGACGATCTCAAGCCAATTTTGTCAAACAATATCATGCTTTATTATTACTATGCACTACATACTATTTTACAATTTGACACATAATTATGCATTAAATATGCATAAAATACGAACACAGACTCAAAATACGACAATTACATACGATTGACAGGTACACGTACCGAAAAGCGTTCGAACATTTACAGTGCATATATACTCGTACCCCCGATGTCTCGAACCAGTAGATGGCTCGAACTATTATCCCGGTCCGGAGGTAGTTCGAGGCATCGAAGTTCGACTGTACGTACATGCTAACATATATTTTATTCATATTGCATGTATACGAATATAGCGCAGGTCTTAACAAAGGCAGACCCCTAACTGGGACCCCTGCTTGTCGATCAGATTATGTGTCAGAAATATTTGAATAATTTGAAATGTAACATCAGGGTGCATTAAGACAGATCGGTCAAGGTGATAGTTTCATATAGATGACAAATTATCTTATAATAACCGCAATTGTACTACCCATATCAGTGTAACATTCTATATTACATGCACACCATTCCTGCTGAGAGATAAATGATACAAGGGCAGACAACTACACAGCATGAAGTCAATATGTGTGTCGGAAATAGGTCTCCATGTACAATTCGGGTAATGTATTATTTTTTGTAAACTTGTCTTACATTTGACTTATTGTTTACGGCCTATCTATCATGAGGATAGTTAAGATTTGACCGGAGGTATGCTCCTAGTCATTAATCATGGTTTTGCATCACAGGCAAAGTTAATTAATGACATTGTATTGAACAAAACAAATGTCAGTGAATGTTTTCCCTTTCCGATGAATAATTATAAAGTATACGGTGTATATACTATGGATGGTGGACAGCTTAGGTTAGCTATGCGTCGTATGCCTTCTATCTCTTTATAAAAACAGCAGGTACCCTAAATATATATGTAAAAATCAAGTTCTTCAAGAGTAATCTTTCTTGCTATATCAATGTTCCTATCGTTCTTACTATATACTCACTTGTATAGCAGTTAGTCTTTACAGAAGTTTGTTTTTAACAGTTCCTATTATGCATTAAAAGCAAGAACGGTAACTCTTGATAAAACACTTCTATAGATTCTCGTCCTCTCCTTCATTTCCTCTTGAAGTGTAACCATAGAGACAGGACGTCTATGCCTTAGCATGATTTACACATCCACGGTGTATAAAGTCCTGTGCATATTTTCCAAATTGTCTTGTATTTGCTGTGAATACCAGACAAGACTTGTAGATTACACACGATATTTATTTCATTAAATACGGAACTAACTGAATTTTCTCAAAATGCACCGTTATACCAACAGTTAAAATCATCAAATATTCACGTTGTCTGATGAAGGTTAGATGTAGTTTTGATTACTTCCTTGCTCTATCAAACATTTCGTCTGGTGTTGCCTATATTGTACATTTTGTTCATGATTGAAGACGATTATACTATATCTTTAATGCTTAAATCAGTTGATTATAATTATCCCATGACATCGTATATTTAACCTACGGGTTGTTTAAACGTCTGTTCCAAAAATAATTTATATTTTCCCTTGTTATTCCATAGGGGAAAATGTATGTTTACCAAAACTTCCAGTTTAACAGTGCGTCCATCAAGGTTCTAATTAATTTGACCGAAAGTCTAATGAGTTTCCACCAATTTTGGAATGTCTTCATTTTCGGTAAACATCGGCAACTTTTGATGTTTACGAACAAAACTTATTTTTCCACACTATATATTAGGTTTAAGATGGGATCCTGTTGGTTAAATGGCGTACACCAAGAACGAAATGGTTAAGGTACGCCACACCTTGCATGACACACATTCTACAGTATATTGACAAAAATATATGTGACGATCTAAACCAAAAATACAAAACTTATTTCATCTACTTCTTGATACAAGTAGTTAGGCTGAACGGTCCGTCGTGAAATACGCGTCCAAAGGTCGTTCCCCGCCACTTAGTCATGTTCAACACGTCATATCAGATTGCTAATATGTGTAAACTGCTAAAATCAGTTCCGTGTACTTGAACATACAAACAAAAACATAACTTGGCATTTACAATCAAACGGAAGTGAAGAAAACCACAGCAAATGCAATAACAGTGCAATAGCAGTAATTTACATGATCATATATGCAGGAATAATTTAGCTCGTTTAACGCTACATTTAACCCCAACAGATAAACAGCTTATATTCAAACATAATAATAACATAACAGCTCAATTTTAAAATTACATGATGACGCTAGTTTGATTTTCCGTGACCGAAACACTAACGCTGACTTGTGTGTCACAAACCCCCATCTCGAAGTAATTACCATGAATTCAAAATTGCACAGCTCAAATTAACTTGTCAACAATAATCAAGGTCTTTGATATTTATGTGCTGTTTAGTTGTCGGTTATTGTTAAAGCCAAGAATATTTTTTCTTACGGCTCTAACCACGCATGAAAGTTGTCTAATGTTCGGATGCATTTATGTAAAAAATTCATATAAACCGTATTGGTTGGTGGATTGCTGGGTTTCTGTTAAGGGACGCGAAATTAGCAATCTCACTGTGCGCTTGTTAGGTTTATAAATGTCATAACCGCCTCAAGACAAAATGCCATGGTCTTATTAACTGCATGTGACTTAACAGCGTGTTGAAAATATTAAAATAGACCTGTATTGAAAATATTATATATTGGTTAATCTTCAATAAAACTGTGGTTTGTTCGATCCTTTTCTAAAACCTAGAACCCTTTGTAAACACGTGTAACTGTCCTTCCTATTACTTTTACGAGTAGGTTTTTTACCAGGTACACATTATTTACAAATCTTCTAACCACAAATATTTGAATAATGTGCATCGGAAATTGGTACATAATGTAACACTTACGATACATTTATTGTATTTTGTAGCAGAACGTTTTACAACTATTGGACACATGTTCAGGGATACATCGCCAGGAACACTGACTGTAAATAACTGTCCTGTCAAACATGCTTGAAAAAGCTCATTTGAACAAAAACTACTCTGACATAACCTGTTACATAAATCTTCAATCAATGAATTGTAACCGGCTTTGAGAGTCGTCTTTTTAACACATACACCTGAGAAGACCTGATATGCCTACAAATACCACTCATTGTATTCCCCTTCAAAGCATTTTCATTGAATTTAGCATTTAACCCGATGATAGAAATAACTAATACATTGTACCAGTTTGTGCTAATCTGATTGTTGATCCTAACAAACGGGTCTGACTGTCCTACGAAATTACTCTATACAATTGTGTTACATCACTGACCAGGACAAAAATAACACATTATGTGTAAATCTTCCATTCCTTGATTCATTGTATACATTGTAAACTTAATGTATCACTTGATCTCCGTAGAAAGTAGTATCAGACAGTGGTACCTAGTACAATGTAATCAACAATGTAAACATGCTTTATTCTGGCTACTATCTGCTTGTTGTTCATCTAATTCCACCTAGTTACATGTTGTAAACTTAGTAGTACTGCTACAAGAAAATATATAATGACATGACAGGTCACTTTGTACATGTTAGCTACATCAAACTAATCTAATATACGAAATCATATGCGTACGATATGATAGTACCCGGTGTAGTATTTCATACTTTGTGTTGCTTCAATGCGATGGCATCATGCATGTACATTAATCCCATTATACGTGTATGAACAATAAAATCGCCCTACGTATTATAGTAGATTGTAACCCATTGGCTCAAATCCCGGAAACGATAAGTCAAGGTTTTAAGAAACATATATGTTTATACTGATTAACTGAAGTATTTTGTAACATGTTCGCCCAAATATCAATCACATCAATATCATAATTAGTTTTTTTATATACACTGCGGTCAAGAACAAGTATATATGTATATTTGATCCTTTTGGCATTTGAGTACTTCAACAATTTGTCAGTTCCCACCGCTGCCTGAACGTTTTTATAACTTTCTAAGACTGTGACGTTCGTAATTGACACGTATCTACCAGTGTGAGAAATGATACGGGTATTAATATATTACTAAATACCCTTACGGAGTGATGTGCATTTGTCAAAAAATATACATGCTTCTGGTGGCTGTTTTCCTTGGCAACAAATCATTCACGACCATTCATATATCAATGAAATTGTTAGGAACAGCGAATGAGAGTAGTATTTGTCGATTTGGACAATCCGCAAATTCTATATTCGACTGACTGGTCGATACATTGATTTCAGGATATGTCAAGCAATATCTACTACAATCAAGTTGATGTTTGTCTTTCAATACGCTGATGGCTTAAACAATGGCGTTGCTTTCTGTGGAAGTGCATGTAATAAAACATCAATACAATTTATTTCATGCTAATAAATATTGGCATCGATTATAGTTTACCAATGAGCATTCTTGTGCTGTTTGGGAATTTTTTCGTTTCAACATATATCTTGTTTGATTGAGCAACTATCATGAGAGCAATCAAATGCAAGGATTAATTGCACAAGTATGAAAGGAATGCCTTACACGGAAACGGCTATTTTCTTACGTATCGTATATGTTTATTGAAAGGCGTATGGGCCTGCATTACGTTTTGATCCGTTTAAATACAGCTATCTTATCAAGTAAGGTGTTCTTTGTATTGACCGTATGATTGCTTGTTATCTAAAATATGTAACACACTCGGAGCCAATTTGTTCATTAATCAGAATGATCATGTTCTTCTTTTCGATATAAACGTATAATGTCAAAGGCTTGCAGAACTGGCTGAACTACTTATCGGACATCGAAAACTGGTTACCTAACTTACGAGTATCATATACCTTTTTCAACCGTTTTCACTCATATAAGGCGGTAAGCTGACGAACTCTATATTTGTGTTTTCTCACTTTTATACATGTATCATATTGTTTCTAGACCGTTTTGCCAAGTTGTAATTCTACCACAGTGGGTGGGGTTAAATATTCTGGGATTTTAACTTTACACGTCTTTATCGTTTCATATTAAATGCTCCCGAAACAGTCTTATTTTACTCTATGAAACGAGCTGTTTAGCCGTTAAACATGCAATTTTGAACTGACAAACTAACTAGATAAATAATTCAACAAATAAGCGGGAACATTGGCATAAGCGATTCAAGAATGCGGTTTATATTTTAACAGTCTGTATTATATCAAAAACAAATGGTTTTGGAAACCAGTATTAATTTACAAAAAACACTCGAAATAGAAAAAGTGCACAAGGAATATGGGCTGCTAATGCAATTAAGCCGTGCTGCAGAATCAATACATGAGATAGAAATTTGAGTGTAGGTCTGAGGCTTAAAAGCATTTTCAATGATTTGCATTTTGGTTTCCTGGCATGTTTCTCTTAATGTGTGATATTGTTATGCGCCAGGGGTTCTAAACATTTTACTCGCTGGTAGCGTGACTCTCTATATGTACTCAAATGGCCAAATGGTAGCGTGGCTAAATATCACGCACTATAGTACCAAGACTATATGCACTCTCAACTAATACAGTGACTGTGTGCGTGCTTCACTGACTAATTATAACACTGGTAGAGTGACTCTATATGAACACCTGACTTTAAAACGCCTTGCGTTTCAAAACCCGGATATCTATATCTGAGCAGGATTTAAGTAGACTGGTTAGTTGTATACAACCGTTACTATGTGTGTAAAATGTAAGCATATGTATAGAGCTCAGCACATCTATAGACTCCAGGCCAACCAGTACTTGTCTGTACAGCGGTAGATCTCGGCACACCTGTAAACGCCATGCCAACCAGTACTTCTCTGTACAGCCGCAGATCTCCGCACATCTATGGACTCCAGGCCAACCAGTACTTTTCTGTACAGCTGCAGATCTCAGCACATCTATAGACTCCAGGCCAACCAGTACTTCTTGAGCTATCTGTCAGTTCTCAGGATGTCTTGTACTTGAACAGGAACTCAGCATCAGCTCACAGGAACTCAGCATCAGCTCATCAGTAGATCTTAGCTCATCTGCATGTGTGTGTGTATATGTGTGTGTACATGTGTGTGTGTACCTGCTCAGATGGGGGGGGGGTGGTCTCCACGGGACAGTAAAGGATAAGATGGTTTAAAAAGAATGACTGAATTTAATATTCACTAGTTAACATGAATAATCATACATAAAACAATTCTAGGTTTCAGTGTAACTTTGAGTGCTTTGATTACTCAAATTTAGTGATTTTTGACCTAAAGTCTATCAAGCGGACTCAAAAGAATAAATTCTCACAAAAATCACCAAAGTACTTATTTAAGCTAAAAAATCGCTAAAGACTCAATAAAACGTAAAAATACAGTTATTAATCAACTCAGACGTGAAATTCTACATAAAAATGTCTAAAAATAATTAAATAGAGTTTTGCCTTGAAAAAATTCTAAAGTGTGGAGACCCCGAATGACGGGAGCCTCGGACAGCTTGCGCACAAAATTCTGTGGCACACAAAATGTGTACCACAAAATTTTGTGCGCAGTACACAAAATTCTGTGGTACGCAAAATGCGTACCACAAAATTTTGTGCGCAAATCCCGAATCTGATTGGTCGAGAGCTGCACACATAAAAAATTTGCGTACTGGCAACCATAGAACACCTTCCAAAATTTACTATCAACCACAAAAACACATTAAGACATCATACAATCGGTCTAAATCAATGCAATAAAATTAAGAATAGGGGCCTCTGTATCAAAACACCTTCAGCAGCGGCCGTGGTTTACGGGTTTTACGATATTTCAACATTTAGGGGTGTCCGACCGTTGCTACGGAGAACAACTTACATGCGCACCGTTTCTGGTTGTTGAAGTTGACGCCAAGGACGAGCGAAAAATCGCTAAAATGCAGGTAAATATCTGACTACGTGATGAGAGTACTTGATCTTCAAGGAATAACATCATTTATACGTGTATTGATCGTAAAAATACGACGACGGCAGCCTCCGTTGCCGAGCTTTCTACACGAAAGCATGTGCACCCAAACCACTTCGTACCAAAGTTTCGTTCCTAACTTTATGTCAACAAATTGAACAATGTTTGTAAATTATACATGAGCATTTATAGGTCGGTCAAACCTGGCGCACCACATCACTCCCCCCTTTACAATGTCAAAGCTCCGACTGACATAAAAATGAATTTACAGTAAGCTAACTGCTTAGAATTAACAACACATTAGAAATTCATTAAAACATCAAATAACACTTCCTAAAAGTCTAACAGGAAATTCACTGCATCCTCCTCGACTAGAATGTTCACTTATTAAACACAATTTACAACTGTCAAATTTCAGTTACATTAGATTCACTATGTTCACTTTTAATTTAACTCAGAGTTCACTGTTCCATCCAAATAGGTCCGTCTACTGCTTGGCTCATCATAGATCCTGGAAACGATGATGTCGTATCCGTCTTCCGTCACTGGGTTCTTGCTGGTCGCATTATTGAGCGCAAGGTCCACTGGGAGTCGTTCCGCGCCCTTTGTAGTTGTATGTAGAGTCCCCATCGTCTTCTCATCCGGTGCTGCTGGCATATTTCCTGTGAACAGCCTTCGGCATGTGCCTCGGTCGTCTTCTTCACTTTGCAGCTTGTCGGAGTTTTCTTCATCCACAAAGGTCTTCATCATCATATGTGTACCTCCTTTATCTCTGGGTCTCCTGCATGCATTGTTGCATACTCTAATGGATTTGACAGAAATATAAGCACTGTCTTTGGACCATGGTGGTACACATGTAGCGCTGTACGCTCTTGTGGACTTCACGGAACTGCAAGTACCGCCTTTCCCTTTGGGTCTCACATCTCTGCACACACCCGTCTTGCCTCTCACGGTCTTCATAGAACTGCCTGCTCCATCTTTGCCCTGAGATTTCACACATCTCACCATACTCAACCGGTCATATCCTCCACCATTGTCTTCGCCATCCCGAATGCTCACAATTCTTTCACTACCTCTTCCACTCAGCTCCACCTGGCACTCTGCATGGTTCCACCGCTCCTTCTCTACAGCCTCATCGTTTACCATCTCTGTTCTAACTGGGATACACATCTCATCATTAACAGCAACCCTCCTGGACCTGTTCCTTTTCCCCACCTGGAAACATGGAATTTCTTCTCCGTCCAAGACTATCATACCCTTGCTCAACAGCAAATCAGCTGGCCCCCTCTGACTTCCCATGAGTATGTCGAACTCCAAAAGAACATCATCTTCGATATCAGCCACCACTATTTCATGTACTGTCTCATAGGCGCCCAAAGTCATATGGAAATCTGCTCTCCCCAATTCTCGGATTGGCGAACCGTTAGCACTCCGCAGACTCCCTGACTTCTCCAACCTAGGCTTCGTCCCTTCTGGTATCTTCTCAAACACACTGGAGGACATCACAGTCTTCGCAGCTCCAGTATCCGCTGTGACCAGCACTTCCACTCCACCTACCAGTCCCTTAATATAAACTCCATCACTGAGTTCTTCCCTCTTACTGCTCTTCTGTTCAACCTGAGGATCTTCACCATTCACTTTCTTCACCTCTGTCTTCTCTGTGTGGCTGACTTCAACTAGTTGGACCACATCCCTGCCACTGGGGTAGGTCCCTGGAAGTTTAAATTCTGGTTCCCTTCTGATTCATTCATATCGCCTTCTCTGTTAAAGCCTCTGCCTCGTCCTCCACCTAATGTCTCTCTATCTGGACAATCACGGGCGTAGTGACCAGTCCTGTGGCAGCTGTAGCACTCTACAGACCTTCTATACTGAGGTGGCGATCTTCTTTGTTGCGTTTCCCTTTGGGCTTCTTCTAGCTTGCTCAACCTCTCAATTACTTCTGCTAACAGTTTCGCTTCCTTGGATTCTGTCTCACCATCTCTATTGACTGACTTCTCTTGTCTATTTCCCTTAGCTGGTACCCTCAACACGGTGTCATTGTCTGGTTCTTCCTCGTCCTCTGACTCTATAGCCCGTCTCATCATCCTGTCTTTTCTACCTGCATTGCTACTGTTCCGAGTCTGTATAAAGTTGACTACATGGTAGACTGCGTCGTCTATGGTATCAGGTTCTTTATGAAATTCTACTTCAAATCTTATCTCATCATCCCTCAGCCCATCCAGGAACTTCCTAACTAGGTCTTCTTCCCTTGTTCTTCTGTCACGATATCGGTGTGCCTTGTCATACAGCATCTTCAGGTCGGCTGCATACTCCTCAGCTGTCTCTCCAGACCTCTGACTTCTTCTGCTGAACTTTGCTGCATACGCTCTAGATGTCTCAATAACCCTGAACCTATTATGCATCTCTCTGACTACTTCGGGGTAGCTTCTTAGTACTGCAGGTGGTAGCTGCCCAAATAGAAACTGTGCGGCTTGGTCTTCTATGCGCGGTAATAGCTGATCAAGTCTATCTTCATCGTCCCAGCCATACCTCTGTGCTATCGCCTCAAACCTTGCAATCCACACAGGCCAATCCTGCTTACCAGTGAAGACCGGGATCTTTATATTGTCCGATCGCCTACTGTATCTGTCGCCTGGACCTGTATACTGGAATCTAGGTCTGTTTGGGTTTCTATATCCTCTACTGTACTGTGTGTCATACCTCACAGGGATCTGTGGCTGGATTGAATTACCACTAGCATCATATTGGGGTACTCTCAGCCAATGTTCAGCAGGTTGCGTGTGACGCATATGAGTATTGTCAGCATAATTCTGGCTTACATCAGGATTGCAAGGATCAAACCCTTCACCTCCTTCATTGCATTCATCTGTAAAACGCACACCTCTTGGGGCTCGCTGTGGCATCAGATTAGCATGACTATTATTATGGGAAATTGACTGTTTCATGACTTGCATCTCTAACACTATATCTCTAATCATCCCAGTAATCTCGCTCAAGGCAGTTGGCTGAATAACACTATCTTGACACTGTCCCTGTGGTGATCTAACGCCTGCTGGTTCTTCTGGTTGCTGTGCCGTATCAGGTATAGTAGCTGAAGACTCATTCACCATCAGGCTTTGGACACTGCTTGCTCGCGACATTCGTGCAAACTGGTCTTCCTCTACCGGTCCCTGGTGCCTGAGGTAAACTTCTGCATCATTCGAAGCCAGCGACCGCTCTGCCATGTCAAACCCTCAAATTGCTGGAGTCGTGAGGTTCGAATCAGTGGATCCCATATAATAATATAGGATCCCACCGCTGCCACCAAAATATGTTATGCGCCAGGGGTTCTAAACATTTTACTCGCTGGTAGCGTGACTCTCTATATGTACTCAAATGGCCAAATGGTAGCGTGGCTAAATATCACGCACTATAGTACCAAGACTATATGCACTCTCAACTAATACAGTGACTGTGTGCGTGCTTCACTGACTAATTATAACACTGGTAGAGTGACTCTATATGAACACCTGACTTTAAAACGCCTTGCGTTTCAAAACCCGGATATCTATATCTGAGCAGGATTTAAGTAGACTGGTTAGTTGTATAAAACCGTTACTATGTGTGTAAAATGTAAGCATATGTAAAGAGCTCAGCACATCTATAGACTCCAGGCCAACCAGTACTTGTCTGTACAGCGGTAGATCTCGGCACACCTGTAAACGCCAGGCCAACCAGTACTTCTCTGTACAGCCGCAGATCTCCGCACATCTATGGACTCCAGGCCAACCAGTACTTTTCTGTACAGCTGCAGATCTCAGCACATCTATAGACTCCAGGCCAACCAGTACTTCTTGAGCTATCTGTCAGTTCTCAGGATGTCTTGTACTTGAACAGGAACTCAGCATCAGCTCACAGGAACTCAGCATCAGCTCATCAGTAGATCTTAGCTCATCTGCATGTGTGTGTGTATATGTTTGTGTACATGTGTGTGTGTACCTGCTCAGATGGGGGGTGGTCTCCACGGGACAGTAAAGGATAAGATGGTTTAACAAGAATGACTGAATTTAATATTCACTAGTTAACATGAATAATCATACATAAAACAATTCTAGGTTTCAGTGTAACTTTGAGTGCTTTGATTACTCAAACATAATTTAGTGATTTTTGACCTAAAGTCTATCAAGCGGACTCAAAAGAATAAATTCTCACAAAAACCACCAAAGTACTTATTTAAGCTAAAAAATCGCTAAAGACTCAATAAAACGTAAAAATACAGTTATTAATCAACTCAGACGTGAAATTCTACATAAAAATGTCTAAAAATAATTAAATAGAGTTTTGCCTTGAAAAAATTCTAAAGTGTGGAGACCCCGAATGACGGGAGCCTCGCCTTATATACCAGACAGCTTGCGCACAAAATTCTGTGGCACACAAAATGTGTACCACAAAATTTGGTGCGCAGTACACAAAATTCTGTGGTACGCAAAATGCGTACCACAAAATTTTGTGCGCAAATCCCGAATCTGATTGGTCGAGAGCTGCACACATAAAAAATTTGCGTACTGGCAACCATAGAACACCTTCCAAAATCTACTATCAACCACAAAAACACATTAAGACATCATACAATCGGTCTAAATCAATGCAATAAAATTAAGAATAGGGGCCTCTGTAATAAAACGCCTTCAGCAGCGGCCGTGGTTTACGGGTTTTACGATATTTCAACATTTAGGGGTGTCCGACCGTTGCTACGGAGAACAACTTACATGCGCACCGTTTCCGGTTGTTGAAGTTGACGCCAAGGACGAGCGAAAAATCGCTAAAATGCAGGTAAATATCTGACTACGTGATGAGAGTACTTGATCTTCAAGGAATAACATCATTTATACGTGTATTGATCGTAAAAATACGACGACGGCAGCCTCCGTTGCCGAGCTTTCTACACGAAAGCATGTGCACCCAAACCACTTCGTACCCAAAGTTTCGTCCCTAACTTTATGTCAACAAATTGAACAATGTTTGTAAATTATACATGAGCATTTATAGGTCGGTCAAACCTGGCGCACCACAATATGGTCAATTGAAACCAATTCCGGGATAGTTACGGTCATCGACGCTCCCCTCAGCGCATTGACACTAATATTCACCTTCGAACTCCAACATCACGTGCTGTCTGCCGACGTTTTATAGAAAGCTGTGGTCACTGTCAATGGGGTACAGATGTCCAATACAGTCGAGTATCTATCTGTCAATTTTCTTCTGCTATTCGTTTGTGTCCAATATTTTTATGTTTTTGGGTGTGGTGATATTTCCCATCTGCCATGACAGTATGGGTGTGAATAAACAGCAACACTTTCTGTAGGTTGATGGAATCTCCTAGCAATTTTGACCCCAAAAACGTGCTGTGCATTTGATGACGTTGTGTCAATTTATGATTTAATTTGAATGTCTCTTTTATATGTGCGAATGTCTAATTCACGATAACTAATACAAGGTCGATGGAAGTGTGTGTAAACCACATGATTTGTTAGAATAATTCATTAGACATACGATACAAACATATGTATTTCTCACAATAACGTCATGCCTTTAAAACTAATGTTGTTTTTTTTTACATTAAAATGTTCTTATACAAACTTACGTTATGAATGTTAACAAAAGACTCATTGGCAATAAACACCATATGGTATAGATCGCTTAATGTTGTTATTTGTTGTTATTGCCTTCTTCATATCAATATTGGACACGCCCATCGTCATATAATATAATTCAGAAAATATTTTTATCGAATTATACAAAACGTCATTTTGTAGAAAATCTATGTCAGCGTAGCAGATGTAGTATCACCTAGTATTTAGATGTACTAGTATATGTATTTTGTTTTTTCCTGTCTGTCATTGACCCTCCTAATCGTGACGAAAGATAGCTTGTATTTATGAGATATAAATGATAATTCAGTTTACATGTACCACCTTGTCATACGATATAGCGCTTTCTGTCATCAACTTCATAATAAAAACAGGGTATGAAATATTACATATGTCGGGTGTCATCAACTATAGGATTATGCCATTAATGTTCCATTTAAAGTGAACAAAATATGTATAGTATTACTGGCCAGTAATAATCAGGCGAGTTCTTGGCACTTACGATATTGAAGAACATCCATAATCGTTCTGATTGGACCTTTCATACCGTCTATGTTTATATGAAATAGTGCGTCCCTATGACACAAGACGGATGTATCTTACTATTTAATATTTATTACAGTTTAACAGGTAATGCATTGAAACATATACCTTATACTTGTACATATACAATCATTTATCTAATACATTCCACCAAATACACATACTCGCCCTGTTGAACAAAGGTCAGATACTTGAGCTCAAATTTTGTTCATGAACTAAATCAGACATACTTGTAGCCAGTTTAAATTCTCGGTAAATAATAAAGAGTCAGGAACACATGGAGAACCAATAACGTACATGAAACAGATTTAACAACTGTAATAACAACAATTATTAACACATTTATATTTCTTTGTGAATTATCGATGCGTTATTTCATCATACGCAAAGTGCCATTATCATCAGAATATAATTTGGTTGATAACAAGGAGTTAGATCCACGGGCATTAGTACAACAACCTCGTTAAAAATAACAATCAACCGAGGTTCCGTCAATTATTTCGTCGGCAATGATTATCGAAGTCTGCATTCACCTTCATTCACCCCATTTTTTTTACCAAGTTCTCTCGCAAAACTTGATCTTTTACTAGAAAGTTCTCTGTCAATCACCGTCTTGCAGCTGATTAGCAAATCTTACGATTTAATAAGTTGATAAAATGATAATTTTATTTCACATTCATGTAATTAAGAACTAACCTGTCGACAATACATGGCCAGACATCAACATGGTGAGAAAAATATTCCCAAGTTTGTTCCATTAAAACAGGTGAATTGCATAAATTACAATGTTTTATGGGAAAACATATTTTACAAAAATAAAATCGGAAGTAGAATGTATGCTGCTAATCATTGTGAAATTAAACGTGGTAGGTAAGTTTTGCTAGCATAAATTTTATAGTAAAAACGTTGCCTTATCAAATTGAAGTATGTCAGTCTGCAGGGGCAGTCACATTACATAAAAATTGTGTTTATTATTGCTTTACAAATTTGACATAGTTTTGTCTTAGACGGGGGTGGTTGTCAAACACCTAGCCGATGAAGGACGTTAGAACCTATCTATAAATGTGAGAGAACTTAATAGTTTTGTCAAGTACGAAATAAGGAATAAGTCGAGGATTTATAAATACTAGTAAGTAAAAAGGGACATACGACAGTCTTGCACACAACCAATGAAGAAATAGGATTGTGATTGATTGATACAAAACGCTTTATACGATATGTTATTGCATTACTGTATATGACCATTATCAAACATATAGATGTGAATGTAATAATGAATGTTTGGACATAAGACACAAACCGGAAATTACAGGAATAATTCCAGTCAGACAGAAATGATATGTTGAGATACGCCCAACGTAAATAACTTGGGAAAGCGCTTTATGTCATATGCTACCATAAAGAATAGATCATTTGTGTATAGCTTTTAGGTGATAGATAAGATAAGATAAGATATTGTTTATTTTCCAATTTTGGGCCCACATATGGGCATACAATTTTGTAATATACATGGCCTAAAGTTTGAAATATACATTAACAAATAACAAATAACGATTCTTACACTACTAAACAACACTAATAACTACAACTAAGAACATATAGAACAGTAAACAAATAAATGTTAAAATCCAAAGCATCAGGAGGTATATCAATATCATTCTAATTTAAATTCAATTTTACAATCTATCGTATGTGTGTAATACTATTTCTTTTCTGAAAGCAATCAGATATATAGTTAGATAGATATATTATAACGTCTTTATTTTCATTAGAAATAAGCCAAATAAATTTATTTTTATTACTAAGGGCGACAAAATTGATCATTTTTGTATCGATACGTTTATACAATGACTGTCTCTCTGTTTTATAAAATTCACAGGATGTAATAAAATGGATCTCATCCTCAACTTCATTTAAGCTACAAAATTCACATATTCTTTCATTTGCCTCTAATTTCTTTTTGTCATGTTTAAGATATCTCCCAGTTTCAAGAACAATCAATATACGACTTGTAGTTGATGCTGGCAGTAATGGACTAATAATGATCTTATACCTAGAAAACTAATTTATACAAAGTGTAATTTGTCATACAGAAGTTGTCAGAAGACTATATCGTGTCTAGTACGATCAATGATATATTAATACGCATATTTACCTGCACCAAGACTCAAAGTATTTCATCTATTCTGTGACAATCTATAATACAGTTCCGTTTTAAAGTTCCGATCGTTTGTTTATAGGCTATAAACTAATAAAATTATTATGAACAATAACAGTTAACAGTTCACTGGCACTGCATACCTTCTGGTGCATCACACTCCAATGATAGCACCGTATTTCGACTTCTAGCATATGTCTGCTACCCCTTCTTTCAGAACATGAAATAAACAAAAGCGAAGCAGGATTCATTGGAGGGTTTTTTATGAATAGTTTCTAATGTCAAATTATCAAAAGTATTGTCATTGTCTTGGGAGTATCCGTAACAGAAATGCCTAAGAGATTACCTCCAACATTACTCTTGTGTCACATTGTTGGTTATATGCCATTCAATCACTGAGTCCTCCATGATGGAATCTTCTATGCTGGCAGAAACTGATGGTCTAACTACCATTGCATGACTGATTACTGAGATAAGTGATGATATCGTAGATTTAACCTTGGAATATCATCAAACTAATTGTTTTGACAATGGTCGCTTTCTATGAGACAAACTGGCGCTGTGATTGTTTCCATCAGCTCAAAGTAGAACTGGACGTGAAATAAAGCACTTTATCAATCCAAAATAACGTCCGCAATCTACCTTCAGCAGATTATAAGACATGTTCTGTCAATGGGCTATGCTCTATACATCCCATTAATTACCTGAATAACACGTGCTATGTCGTACAATATAAATGTTCTGTACGACTCAATTAGCTGCATGGTTGTTCCAATTTTTCTGGACTGTCAAATCTGATTGTGTGGTGATTTTGTTATTCTTTGGAAGGCATGTACTTTGACTCGATCTCCATGCTCACACACCTCAGTACCTATTGTGCTCTGTCCGTTATAAATGTATTGCGTTCATCGCTAAGTCCTGTGTATTTCATTTTAATATTGATAATATTGTATACGTTGGGAAATAGTGTTGAGGCAACTCATTGCATGGCTTAGTATTGTCTTTTATTAAACTCCCTTTCTTTCTGTAACCGTTCCTTCTACTCCGTTTGAAGCAATCACATCATACCAAAAATTCATATGTCAAGAAAACCACTAGCTAGATACTACAGTCCTGTGCCAAATTAAAGTTCACAAAGCGCAAAAATCACAAAATAATTTGATGATTTTTTTTCAGTTAGAAGAATAAAACAATTGTAAAATAAGAGCAATTAGACTATGTTTACTATCATTTAAGTGGTATAATCAATTTCTGATACAACTGTCATGCTCTTTTTTCATTTACACAGTCCACTCTCGGTTGCTAAGCAATTCTAGAACACTACTAAAAATCGATGGTTAGTCCATTTTGGCAATGTTGTCATGGTAACACAGACAGACTGAAATATTTAAATTAATGTTGACTTTTTCCACAGTAGATTTAACCTTTAAACAGTTTTGATATGAAGAAAATCGGAGTTCTAATATGAAAATAACAAGCATTTGAATTTTGTTTTGATATTTGTTAACATGAAAATGACAAAATTTACATTGGAGTCAATGGGAACTACATTTTTTGTTATTCAACTTCGAGATCTATTGACATTACATTTTACAAATTTACATTTTAAGAACAGATGAAGTTGATTTTTAAGAATGTCAATTACTTCTTTATATTTCTGTATGATTGACAAACAAAATAATAAAAGTATGTAACCATAGCAACCAGGCTTATTCCATCAATGAGCAATTTTCATTGATGTTCTTAAATTGCCTAGTAACCAAAAATTTGAAAAATATAAATTATTTTCTAAACAGAATCAAATCAGGTTTGGACTATTCTATCATATGATACCAAATTATAGTATGACATATTTATATTTATTGTGCCATGCAATTTCAGCGTGAAAAAATCTGTCCAATTTTGCATGCATTTTTACTTTGTGAACTTTAATTTGGCACCTAACTGTACTTATAAGGTAACCGCTTGATGTTGTCGGCTTCTCTGGAACGGTTATCGAAAATCGTCAAAGTATTTATAACCTCCCTAAACATGTATGCCAGCATTTGCATTTCTCGCTGCATTCATATCTTACTTCCGAACACCTAACATGGATCAACAAGCAATCATGGTTTTATAACATACATCTACATATCTTACATTTTATGAGACAAACTAAATGAATACAGTATTAATATATTCCTTACCACTTTCAGTGTCCGAAATATCCTGAAATATCGGCTAATGCAGACATTTGGACGTCTAAGATGCAAATTTAACTTGAAGGTTTCTAGCAAAGAAACTGCAATAACAAATGGGTAATTTGTGGCTTTTGTATCGTCTTGGATTCCACAAGAATAATTAAAACATGCTTGGACCCTTATACATATCAGCCATGTCGTGGATAGCTGGTTTTAAGTAGGAGCGAAAATAATATTTGGGTTCTCAAGTATATACTGCATGGCACCATCTGGCTAAAGTACACATTTTTTCTAAAAGGTACACAGCGTAAAGGGTCCCGTGCTCAGAATAAAATGCTTAAATAAGAGTTCTAGCATTAGGAAGTCAGACAAGTGCAATCAATTGTCAATAATTCTATTATATTTGATGTTGAAGTTGATTGACAAATTGCAAGGCAAACATAAAACAAAAGCTTGAACCCATGTTTCACGGATTGATACATTCACCAATGAATGTATAATGTTCTGCTAATTCCTTGGTCCCATTAATTGTTTTTGCATTGGCGATGTACTCCCGATTAAATAAATGGACATCGGACGGCATCGGGAAATGGTTTGTCGCTGTCTAGGGGAAGCTTCGGGGTTATCATTAAACCTTTTGTGATACCCCGGTTCACGATCCCACCCGAACCTAATTTATTTAAATCGGGAGATCGGGATTTCACCGTTGAATAAAATCAATCTCAATTGGACTCAGGCATAACATAACGCCATATAAATGGGATGATTTTTGTATTGACCACTATCTTGAGTTATAGGTCCAATTTACATTGAATATTTACATGCAATTAACATGTTCATGCTACATTTCAGTGTCTGTAATATGCCGCCAATTGGTGTGAACATTTAGAATGGACAACATACTTCATACAACCTTGGGTGTTGGGTTTGACAAACTATGAGCTAATAAAATACTTATTTTAACATTTATTACATATTTGCCGGCTAAATATTCCGTCGTATCACAAATGATTGTTTAAGCCGACTATTTAAAACAGTGTTGTTAAAATATTATCTTAAAGCAAACACTTCACACATCGTAAAAATGTCCGCATTAACTGTGATATGACAAATATCTGATAATGGTTGTAAAATACGACATAATAAAGAACACCCTTACAATACTTGAAATAAACCATCTTTTAAACGCTGAATATTCGTATGATAATCAGAGCTTGTATACATAATATACACATAAATTTAGTGTTTCAAAAGTCTCTTTTGTATTTCCAATCTCTCGGTTATCTTATATAACCACTGCTATGTAAAACTGTACAATACAGTAAAATCTCGTTATGATGCGCATCAATATAACGAGTACCCTGCCTATCTCGAGCAACTTTAAAATTAGTATCCGTTTGTATTATCAATACATGTCATTTGATTATTTCGAGCATCCAGTTATCTTGGGCAATTTGCCTGTCCCGATTACTCTTTGAGGTAACGACATTTTACTGTATATGCAAGATTTATTTTGTGCAAAAATTCGATGAAAATTGTACAAAATTGCCGATAATACACGGTCTGGAAAATTACTTAATTATTTGATGTGTAATTTGAATTGGATCATAACGACCTAGTTAACTTCTCAAGATATTGTGCAGGCTCTGTAATCTAATGATCGAATTAGTATAAATAGTTGTAGAATTTCCCCCATGCCGCTAGGTTAATCTGTTTCCCTATCAGTTCGTATCATCAGCGGAACTAAACGGATTTAAATGACCCGGTGTATCTTTCTCGAACATTATTCTAGTACCGAAACCACACACAATCAAATACGCTGCATGTGATTTTCTATCTAATTTCTAAATGCATTGGCAGCTGTTCGTTTCAACACTAAATACAATAGAGATCAGCAGCGCATTGGAAACAAATAAACTCTGCCAAGGTGATGTTTCCTCTAAGATGTGGGATACTTTTGCCGCCAATTATTTTTCTACGGAATTCATGTGTGTTTGCCTATCAGTTAATTTAATGTTCATTATGTCTAATCATAGCGGATACACTGACGACTGTTTGTCTCTCCCATAACGCTGCTGGGGCCCTAAACCCAATATATTGTCTGACGAATACCTCTCCACACTTTGTAATTGGATGTATATGAACGACCTTGGATATGTACGAATCCGTCTACACCTGTCATTATTGACATCATTGTCAATCAAAATCACTGTTCTAATGAGTTGTAATGTGTATATTGACGATGATCTGGATTAGCCCTCTTCACAGTCGGAACAGCATAGTCAGCGTTTTTATCAGTACCCCGTACGTCCATATCTAAAGTTCGTAGGACAACAGGATTTCCATAAAGACATGTCGCGGTCGTTAGTACATTGTGTGCAACAAAGCTTCTGTGGAATAGTGCTCAGAACCAACAGTTGAAGGAAACAACCTCGTAGTGTGTTAATCAATGACTACAGTATATGTACATGTATGCAGATGGTGCACTGTACATTGATTAATTTATTGCGGATTGTTAACAGTAGTGTTACAATATTGATGTTGATTCTACTTTATGATTCGTCTTAAGCAGACTTCATTCATCACATAGGCTGCTTTGTATAAACATAGCATGCTAACAGTCTTTCTACACTATAATAAGTACCGATGAAAGTCAGTTCGCGCTACGTAAGTAGTGAATACAGATATTCCTTTATTATTCAAGACTTGATGAAATTTAGCAATGTGCAATATAACGCATTGCTTTGTACACACGTTTTGGCATTACGTCACTGCAATAATTGAACATGCACGTTCAAGGTGGATCCAAGCAGTCGAAATTCGGAATATTTTGTTAAACTGAAATTAATTCAACTTGCTGAATATTGACAATGCTTTGAAACAAAATTTGCACAATTCAGCAATATTGGAATTGAAAGGCTATCAGAAGGTGAAATGCGTTCACTTTGTTTACATATGTTCACAGCAATCTTTTCTTACTGATGGGTTGATGTGTGTACAGTAACATTACTGGTAATTTATCAATCACACAGATTAAACTATACGTTTGATCCGTCGTTATTGTGAAAATACATGTATGTCAAGTTTTCTAGGCTAATGTGGATTGCAGTATGGTAGGCATCTTGCATAGCTACGTACGGAGTCATTGAGAACAACACATTGTACGTATATGTCAATTTATGTCTTGTTTATCATAGGGGTGTTTTAAATGCGTTACTTGATCTATTTAATATCAATCAAGACCGAGTGATGTTTGAGATGTGAATGTGGCACTATAAAACGTTACCCACATTACGATTGTCATACATGTTTTATTACTTTATTATGTATCATTCAAGATTGATGACGAACTGTCGTAAATCGGATAGATGTATTACAGAATAAGAACTATCAGAAATAACGGCTTATAAAATGCCATAAACAAACAAGATATATTGCTAAAATCACGAGTATTTTGATGAAGCATTACAAATTACCGAACAAACGCATATATAGATCAGTTTTTACGGTGTAACTTTTGCTCTATTCTATTATTAAGCCTGCCTGCCTGCCTGCCTGCCTGCCTGCCTGCCTGCCTGCCTGCCTGCCTGCCTGCCTGCCTGCCTGCCTGCCTGCCTGCCTGCCTGCCTGCCTGCCTGCCTGCCTGCCTGCCTGCCTGCCTGCCTGCCTGCCTGCCTGCCTGCCTGCCTGCCTGCCTGCCTGCCTGCCTGCCTGCCTGCCTGCCTGCCTGCCTGCCTGCCTGCCTGCCTGCCTGCCTGCCTGCCTGCCTGCCTGCCTGCCTGCCTGCCTGCCTGCCTGCCTGCCTGCCTGCCTGCCTGCCTGCCTGCCTGCCTGCCTGCCTGCCTGCCTGCCTGCCTGCCTGCCTGCCTGCCTGCCTGCCTGCCTGCCTGCCTGCCTGCCTGCCGATTTCGTAATCAATTTAATTAATGCACATAATGATACTATCCATACATTCAATTTAATAAACTGACTGTATCACAGCCAAATGAAATGTTTAGCGTCACTAGTGCATGAAATATCTGCCCCGGTTTCTTTGTGTGATATTAAGATCTATCACAAGCTACATGTCTCCATAAGCAAGATTGATCAATAGCTTTGACAAGCGTTTCGAATAACCCGGACTTCCGACTGCGTGAGCATTGTAAGCAAACGTAAACCTAACATAATTCTATGTCTAAGCTCATACATAATACCAAACCTTGTGAAAGCAACTCCGTCGCTGAATCAATTTCATTTTCCAATCATTTACTCGCATAAAAGAGCATTCAAATCGATTCTTTGTGCTTGTAGATGATGATTAGGTCGAGTATAAAGGTTTGTTTCCTCTCGGGTGTATGTCACGCTTTCTTAATTTATGGTGATGCAGTAACCAATTCAAGCGTCTAACTATGGACATCATCTAATGAATTTTTGTTTTAAGCGTTAACAAAAGGAAATATACAATGTATGATGATCATATGTTCAACTTAAAACATTTTACAAAAAAATGTATCACATTGTTTAGAAAAATATATTTCTATTATTTTTATGCAATATTGCAAAATCGGTGTTCATGTTTTGTTCATACATGTAAATAAGTTGAACACCTCTCGTGTTCTATGATTAAGTCGTCTGAAGACGGTGACCATTCGGCAAAACATATTTTGATAATTCGTTTAGGGTTACACTTGCTGTTGGTATGTTCCTGAAGCAGTCCTTGTCGATTTCGTTATCAATTAAGTTGATGCCGCATAGTGATACTTTTCGTACATTCAATTTAATAAACTGACTGTATCTCAGTCAAATGAAATGCTAAGCGTTATAAATGGATGAAATATCTGTCCCGGTTTCTTTGTGTGATATTAAGATCTATTACAAGCTACATGTCTCCATAAGCAAGATTGATCAATAGCTTTGACAAGCGTTTCGAACAATCCGGACTTTCGACTGCGTGAGCATTGTAAGCAAACGTAAACCTAAGTCTAAGCGCATACATCGTAACACATCTTATGAATGCAACGGCGACGCTGAATCAATTTAATTTTCCATACATACACTCGCATGAAAAGGGCATTCAATGCGATTCTTGTGCTCTTATAGATGATGATTAGGTCGAGTATAAAGGTTTGTTTTCTATCGGGTGTATGTCACACTTTCTTAATTTACGGCGATACATATATCAAGTCAAGTGTCTAATATTCAAACTATCAGAACTATTTAAGAATGTGACGTTCAAATTGACATGTATCTACGTATGTCAGATATTCCACGCGCCCTTTACCGAGTAAAGTATGGGAATTTATATAACACAACATATCCAAACGGAGTTTTGTTCATTTGTCAAGATTACACATGCTGCGTATGGCTGTTTTCCTTGGCAATGAAATTATTCACGGCTATTCATATATCAATCAAATTGTTAAGAACAGCGAATGAGAGTATTATTTGTCGATTTGGACAAGCTGGCAATTTCAGATCGTCCGCTGAGTGGCTACATGGTCGATACATAGTTGTCATGACATGTCAAGTAATACATTCTTCCCTCAAGTTGTTGATTGTCTTTCAATATTTTGGTGGCTTAAATTGTGGCATTGTTTTGTGTGGTAGTACATGTAAGTTAAATCTCACTACAATCGAATGCTAATAAATATATATTGGGATAATACCGCTTACCAGTAAGCATTCTTGTGCTGTTTGGGAATCATTCCGTTTCAACATATATCTTGTTTGATTGGGCAAATGGGCAATTGTCACGAAAGCAATCAAATGCATGGATTGCACAAGTATGAAAGGAATTCCTTACACGGAACGACTATTTTCTAACGTATCGTATTTGTATATAAAAATGTGTTTGGCTCTGCATTACTTTTTGAACAAACCGTTTTTCTACAGCTATTTTATAAAGTAAGTTATTCTTTGTCCTTACTGTATGAGTTCCTGATATCTGAAATATATAACACACTCGGTGCCAATTTGTTCATTGATATCTTAGTGTGAATGATACTGTTCGACACGTTGCGTTTTCAGAATGATCATGTACACGTTTTCGATATAACAGTAAAATATCAAAGGGTTGCAGAACGACTGAACTCCTCAGCGGTCCTCGAAAACAGGTTAATTAACTTACGAATATTCTATACTTTTCTCAACCGCTTTCAGTCAAATATGATGGTAAGCTGACGAATTCTATGTTGGTACATGTATTTTCTCACTATTATGCATGTGTCATATGTTTTCTCGATTGTGTCATTCTAAAACAGTGGGTGAGGTTAATTGTTCTCGGATTTGAACTTCACAAATGCTAAAATGTACACATTAAACGCTCCCGTAACCAGCACGCCAGCCGTTGAACATGTAATTATGAAATGACAAAGTAATTACTTTAATAATTCCATAAATAAGCGAGAAAATTGGCATAAAATATTCAAGAATGTGGTTTATATTTTACCGCCTGTATTATTAGGGGATTAAAAATAGCCCGCGCAGCGGGCTATTGAAAATACCCACACCAATAACAGGTGCCACGTGCGAATTTTCGTTGAGTCTCTGCCGGTACTAATGCTTTCAAAAAAAGTTATTTCCGGTCAAAAATTTCAGGCAGTTTTCCGAGGTGAATAGTCCTTGGAATATAAAAAAAATAGTAAGCTGTAAACGGTTTAGCCTATCGTTCTCTTGCGATTAATTATCATTTTTAAAAAAATTGTAATAAATAAAACAAACTATTTTTAAAAAAGAAAGGGATGTAAGAAGTACTTAAAACACCGTATTAAAGATTAAAGCGCCGTATTCTAAACATCGACAACCAAGGGAAGTCATTCTAGATAGTGATTTACAATAATTGTAAACATTCAGTTCAAGGTCGTTCATACAAGAAGCATTGTGAACTAAAGTTTACTTAAGCCTACTTCAGACGTTAATTATCCAAAACAAATAATTATCGCATATCTATTAAAATGGATTGATTCCGGATTGATCACCACCGGTAGCTGGAGTTCGGTTCGTGGGAGTATGAAACTGCGGAGCACAATTGTGTGATGTTTTTTGTGGTCTTGTATGATTGACTAGGCCCCCAATTAACGTCATACGGTGTCGCTTTTGCAATATCTTCAATTTTCCAAGGCTTGAAGCTGATCTGATACTATGGACTGGACGAAATTGTTACAGTAGGTTTAGAAATTATCCCTGGACTAATTGAAACTGCTCTTAAGAATACAGTTAGGCCTACAATAAAGGTATGCCATAGATTTTACTCATTTTGAATCAAATTATGACAATTTCATTTTGAATGTGTTGTGTACAAAAAGATATTTACATTGTACTGCTAGGTAAGCGCTACCAAGTGCTTTCGTTATAAACGGGGTGATTTGTAAGCTGTTTCTAAGCATAGCGCTCGATAGCGTGAGTACTGTACATCTCACGCAATGTTTGCCTAAAATTGTGCATTTCTGCGGTCAGGGTCAAACAAAAATTTTACTTGCATCTCTGCAGCCGCAAAGCCTAAAGTAAAATAATTTCACTCACAGTCGCATTAGCAGGCTTACTTGCAAAAAAGAGTGACCATAAATCGCCGCAATTACAACGTCACATCTAAACATGTCGATTGTTTACTCTATCCGTTTGGGTAAATAGGTCAAATGCCTTATGTAGTCACTATGTCACAAATTTGGCCTTATATTCCAAAGCCTTTAATCAGAAGGATATTCTTTTAAAAATCAAGTTCAATATTGTGACATCCGGGGTCAAAAGTGTGTCACTAGGTCAAGTCCTAGAAATTTCTTGTCACGGTAGACAATAGAGATAAAAATGTTGGTCTTTTCTTGATGAAATTTCTCCAGAATAAATTATTTCATTATAATCTAGGTCAAGTTCAATTATAGGTCTTCTGGACCGGGGTCCCTGATTTTTGGGCTACCCGACTTCCCGATAATCACTGATAACCTGTGGGACTGACGATCTGACAGTCTAAAAAAAGTCGGTCTGACTGTCAGACTTTTTTCTGCTAAAATCAACAAATGCAGTTATTCCCTTTTAAGGCGGCGTTTACACATTAAAAGAAGGTTTTCCTTGTTTCCAAGTTATTTTATCATGATCTCAGTGTAAGACTTTGTTTTCCGGTTGTCATTTACCAATAATTCAATCGTTTTAATGCACAAAGTTTTCCCCCGCGAAATCATCGAGACTTCAGAAAAAGAGTACAAAAACACCAAGTTAGAAAAATGTTTCAGCTTTGCGATTGGCCTAAGAATTTATTATCGACCTATCAAAATATGTCTTACACAAGACACCGCATTGTCGCAAAACCAGGCTTTCTATACGGGTGTCCGCCTAATGATGGTTGAAAATTCTTGAGAAACATAGGAGTTGAGCACAGAATTAATTGCTTACGCTGCCTGCCCACACATTTGTGGCTATACCCAAATCTAATAACCAAGGATTCTGAAGCCTGGTTAATAAGTGTAGAAAGCATGAATATGCCAGCACAAAAAATAGCATTTCATGAAAAATGCCCAATGCAAACTGAACTTATTGACCGGAAACCTTTTTTTTTGTATTTTTAGTAAATGTGACCATGACCCCAAATACAATCCCAAGCTAGGTATCCATGCAAGCTTGCTATATACAAAGTATCATTAAGATCAGCCTATCCAAACTTCAAGTTATTGACTGGAAACCCCAAGTTAAAAATTGTTTGACATCGCTGCCCGTCATCTAGTCCGAGACCAATTGTCTTAATCTTATAAAGCAGGATTTTTCGTTGGAAAACCTGAAAAAAATACATGCGATAATGTACCCAGGAAAAAACGTACCCAGGACAGAAGCTGAAATTGTTCAATTCATCGGACGGCTAATTGAACAGTCTGGGTACGGTACCCTTACAGAAAATATGCTCTCTGACAAATGTGTAACATGTGTGCAGTTAACATGTATCAAATATGAAATGAATATACTGCGAATGCAGTCTTAAAGGGACTGTGTCATGTTTTAGCGTATAGCAAAAATCAAATAAAATTGTTAAATATTTACTATATTTGGCATAGATGCCTGTATATCCCATAAATAAGCACACTGGTATAAATATAACTTGTGAAACATTTTTTAAGTATTTTACCTAAAAAAATTCTATACCATATATCTGAAATATAGCTTAGCAGTTATCCAACATCTACTATTTAATCCCCGTTTAGGCGGTGCCTTAGTTCATATTATAGAAACAAATGGTCTTGGAAACCAGTATTAATTTACGAAAAACTGAAAACAGACATCGTACACAATGAGTATGGGCTGGTAATGCAATTAAGCAGTGCTGCAGAATCGATACATGAGATTATAACATGAGTGATGGTCAGACTGTTTGGTATGGTCAATTGAAACCAATTCCGTTATATGTATGGTCATCGATGCTCTCCTAAGCGCCTTGATGTTGAACATCGTGATATATCCTGGGGAATTATGAGAGCAGTGGCCATCCTGTCAATTGTCGATGGACGTCCATTTCGGTTGAGCATCTATCTGCCCGTTAGTTCTGCTATTTGTTTGTGTCCCATCTTCTATATATATTTGGATGTGGGCTATTTCTTATCTGTCGCGATCGCATAAATGTTAATAAACAACAACATTTATTTACTTGTAGTCATTTGTTCATTTGGAAAAACGTGATGTATATTAAATGACCTTGAGTCAATTTGTGATTGTGATTGAATATCTCTGTTGCTATGTGTGAGTGTTTAATTCACGATAACTAACACAAGGCCGATGGAAGTGTGTGTACACCACGTGTCTTGTTAGATTAATTAGATATACAATACAAACAATTTATTTTCTCACAAAAGCGTCATGTCTTTAAAACTTATGTCTTTTTAGCATATGCTTTTCATACCCAAACTTGCGCAATAAATTGCAACAAAAGACGTGTTGGCAATAAACACCATAAAGTATAGATCGCTTAATTTTGTTATATGTTGTTATTGCCGTCTTTATATCGATATTGGACACGCCCATCGTCATATAGAATAAATCAGAAAATATTTCTATGGAATTAAATAAAACGTTATTTTGTAGAATATACAGGATTGCGTAGCATATGTAGTATCAAACAGACTTTATATGTTGAATGTACATTGGTGGTTCTTGTCTATCATTGACCCTCCCAAAATAATAGAGACGAGTAATAACCTGTATTTATGAGATATAAATGATAATAAAGTTTAACACCCAGTCCCTATGGCACAAGAGTGTTGTATCTTACTTTATAAAACAGTGGGGCGATGTCGTTCAGTGAAGTGAATTTTCTCAGAGAATGCTTATGGTCATAGTAAGCTTACAATATGCCACTAGTATTACATGTACAGTTATATCTAGTATTGTATTGAGGTCGGGCGATTGACCATACCGTTACATGTATTATTAACTATTGACAGTAAATATAACACCAAACACATACGCATATAGAATGTTTCTTTCAATACAATCCTTCATATTGCTCACCATGTTCAGCAAAGGTCAGATACTAAAGCTAATATCATTTTCGTGGATTCTGAATCAGACATAATTCTAGTCAGTTTACATTCTTGGTAGACAACAAAGAGTCAAGAACACATGGCGAACCAATAATGTACATGAAACAACTGTAATAACAGCAATTATTAACACATTTATATTTCTCTGTGAATTATCGATGCGTTATTTCATCACACGTTAAGTGCCATTATCATCAGAATGTAATATGGTTGATAATAAGAAGTTATATCCACGTGCATTAGTACAACAACCTCGTTAAAAATAACAATCAACCGATGTTTCGGCGATAATTTCGTCGGTATCGTGTAGCTAGGTTTTCATTCGCCCAAATTTTATCAATTTTTAGCGAAAAACTCGCGATATATTACGATATTGTCAAACATTTTGTTTTCAAATTGAATAATAATTAACAAAGTCTCTTAAAAGAATTCGTCGTCGGCTCTGTGAGGGAATTGAAACAATTATTCTGAAGTTTTTTCTCATACATTGTATATTCCGTGGCATGTTAAAATCGGTTAAGTGTTTTAACTCTACATAAGAAACGAGAAAATAAATTGCTACTCACACTTCCTAGTAAACAACATGTGTCTATGTTATAGATTCGTGTAGCCGGTGTAACACTTTGATACAATGGTATGACAATATGAATGTGCAGTCACATTGCATACACATTGTGTTTATTATTATGTTATAAACTGGAAATAATGTGTCGAAGACGGGGTGGTTGGTAAAAACGTAGACGATGAAGGGATCAGATCGAATCTATAAATGTGGAAAGACACGGAATAAACAAGAGTGATTTATACAAAATGCTTTATACGATATGTTATTATATTTTTGTAGACAACCATTATCAAATAAGCCTGAGAGCTTGGCAATACCGTTATGAAATTTAGTCTCGTATAGTTTTGAAGGAGGATAGTTTATATATGAAGAAGAAGAAATGCACAATAGTAAGTGACGAGTTTGTCGCCTTCTTTGATTTATGAATGACAAGAAATGCTAGACATATATACTCTATATAGGTTTGGTTGTAATTCTGAAACATCGGACATGAGAAACAAACGGAAATTACAGACATTTTTCAAGTCAGAAAGAAATGATGTTTGAGATGCACCTAGTAAATAACTTATAGGGAAAGCGCTTAAAGTCATATGCATCAATAAAGAATAGATCATTTTTGTTACATGACAGAGCAATCGATAAACGACTTGTAGTTGATGCTGTCAGTAATGGAATAATAATGCTTTTATAGCTAGAAAACTAATTTATGTAAAGAGTAATTTGTCAATCAGGAGTTGTCAGGAAGGGATTATATCGTGTCTAGTATGGTCATTGACAGATTCACACGGACATAGTCTTACGTCAAGTCTCAAAGTTATGTTTCTATTCTGTGACAACCTAGAATACAGTTTCGTTTTAAAACTCCTCGTGTCTGTTTATGGGCTATAAATTAATGTTATGAACAATAACTCTGGATAGTTATTATTTTAGATAAGAACAAAATGTGAAATTTTTATCTTATTTTACTTGAAAATTCAAAATAACAAAATGGTTTACGGAAAACGTTCTTAAGTGATTTGTGAATGAATGTTATAATTATGTTTCAGTCGACTGTTGTTTAATACGTCAATCGACAACTAAAACATCAATTATTTTAAGTGTCCAACAATTATAAAGCCATTCAAAGCAAACACCTCCTGAAAAGATTATGATTTTAGTAAAATGTTCGAGTGGGTTTCTTGTTGATAACATTTATATAAATCTAAATTCCCAAAAGATGTTTAGCCATGATTCAGAAATGTAATCGTATTGTTCATTTGTTTCCCTTCGTCCGTTTACTTATCTTCTTGTTCTTATTCTTGATCTCATGACTGTGTATGACTTCTAAAAAAACATTGTTTTAATGCTTGTTCAGTAGTTGATAGTTGACTATTTGAAATAGTGTGGCCACATGATTAATTCTGGACGTTTGTGTTGAGGTTCGATTCCCTCGTGTTTAAGTAAAAGTGTGTTTAGCAGAAAAAAAACATTCTAAACTTAACTTTAACTTTTATTAAAAGTTACATGAGTCTGGGATTAACTTTTAAAAATATTATTTATATCACTGACTGTCTCTCTATTTGTACCTTGTTAACTTTCAAGGAATATTAGTGTCCTTGGTGGATTGGTCAGTCACGTGAGATTGTGATTCTTGAAGTGTTTTGTCCATTAGGCTTGTAAGTTATACATGCACTTTGATATATGAACTTTTTTGTGACAGAATATTTCTTTTATGTAATGTAGAGAATATAGACTACATTAGATATCATCAGAACATTGACATTGTGTTGGTCCTCATCCTAGCGTACGAGTATTATATTACACTTGACTTAATTACACACCTCACTAGCGACTAGAGAGAGAGCTAGGGTACAGCAACACTCAATGCAAGCAGATGAGCATGCAACACGGAAACCAAAACGAACGCACAGATAAATACTAAAACAACAACAGGGAAGGCACTCTAAAACTAACCAGGCAGCGTAGTACAGAAAATAGTAACATTACAACACAACTACATGGACTATATGCCTTCACATACCCCAAAAATGATGAAAACACCAAGATCCCGCCTCAAAAATACAGGATGACAAATTTAAATGAATAAGCACAGTTTTTGCATGCAAGTGGCTTGGATAAAAACGAGCAATAAGATTATGAGACAAGCTGAATAAGTTGAGTGCTATCTCCGCTGTCCGACTTCTTTATTCACCCAACTGTCCGCGATTACACTCATACAAATAGTTCGATAATAAAACAACAATACAACAGCACAAGTATATGTTTTGCGCGATCAAACACTTTCTTTGTTTTATATAACCATTCGCAACCTCACAAAGATACATTTTATTGACCGAACTTGATAATAAAAAATTGTATTAAGTTAGAACCATTAATACGAACACCAATGCTTCGCTACCATGGTATACCGTGTTTTACGATACATAGTTTCTTTCTTGCTATTCGTTATGTTGTTAAGATTGTTTTCAATCACACCACATTTGTCTGAACGCTCTTATTGAAACCAAACAGAATAATGTAGAACAAAATACTCATACACTACACTGGCTTCCTGTTCCATACTGAGTACAGTACAAGATCATTATTTTTCGCTTTTAAGATCTTAACCTTGCTCCTGTCTACATGAATGAATTGACTAGAGAATATAAGCCAACCAGGTCTTTAGGATCAGGCACTGCCAAGCTATTAAACATTCCTAAAGTTAGAACTAACAATTACGGTGAAAGGTGGTTTGACAAATGTGCTGCCACCTTATGGAACGGTCTTCCTGTGGAAATCAGGCGCATTGACTCTATGACAGTCTTCAAAAAGACTTTAAAAACACATCTGTTAAAAAGTGAATATCAGTGAATCAAGGGAAATAGTTTTTAGACTTTTAATGAACTGTTAACTAGCTGACTTTCGCGTGTTAATCACTTTAGAGACTTGTTATATAAAGCTCTATATAAATATTTTCTCCTAACTAACTATACAGCCGTCAAGATTCACACTAACACGTTTTAGCTTCTGGTGCATCACACCCCAATTCTCTGTATTATACGTACAATGTAGCACCGTATTTCGTCTTCTAGTATCTTTCTGCTACCCCTTCATAATATAATATCAATAATAAAGAAGCAGGATTCATTGCAGGTGATTTTTGGATAGTTTCAAATGTCAAATTATCAAAAGTATTGTCATTGTCTTGAGAGTATCCATAACAGAAATGTCTAAGACATAACCTCCAACGTAAATATTGTGTCATACTGTAGAATATTCTATGCTGACAGAAACTGATTGCCAAACCAACATTGATTGACTGATTACTGAGATAAGTGATCATATCATAGCTTGAAACGTTTGATGCAACCTTGGAATACCATCAAACTTATTGTTTTGACAATGGTCGCTTTCTATGAGACAAACTGGCGCTGTGATTATTTCCATCAGTTGAAGGTAGAACTGGACGTGAAATATAGCACTTTATCAATCCAAAGTAACGTCCACAATCTACCTTTGCAGATTATAAGACATGTTGTGTCAATGGGCCCTTCTCTATAAATCACATTAATTACCCTGGATAACACATGCTATGTCGTACAATATAAATGTTCTGTACGACTCAATTAGCGGCATGGTTGTTCCAACAAGTGTGGACTGTCAAATCTAATTGTGTTATCTTTTATTCTTTGGTAGGCATGTTCTTAGACTCGATCTCCATGCTTACGCAAATCTGTGCCTATTTTTCTCTGTCCGTTATAATTGTATTGCGTTCATCACTAAGTCCTACTTATTTGATTTTAATATAGATACTATCCGTTGGGAAATAGTGTTTAGGCAACTTATTACATGGCTTAAATGCATTTTCCTTGATTAAATTCCCTTTATTCTGGTAACCATCTACTCCGTTTGAAGCAATCACATTATACATGTACCAGAAATACATCTGTCAAGAAAATCACTAGCTAGATACTACTTATAACGTAACCGCTTGATGTTGACGACTTTTCGGGGTCGGTTATTGAATATCGTCAAAGTGTTAATATCCTGCCTAAACGTGTATGCCAGCATTTGCATTTCTCGCTGCATTGATATCTTTCTATCGACGATCTAACATGGATCAACAAACAATCATGGTTTTAAGACATACATCTACATATCTCACATTTTCGGAGACAAACTTAATGACTATAGTATTAATATATTCCTTACCACTCTCAGTGCCCAAAATATCCAGGAATATCGGCTACAGCAGACATTTGGACGTCTTAGATGCAAATTGACATGGAGGTTTCAAGCAAAACTGCAATAACATACGGATAACTTGTGGCTTAAATAATGGACTAGTGTTGCGTTAATCAGTATCGTCTGTTATTCTACAGAACAGTTAAATAATCAAAACATGTTTGGACCCTTAAACACAGTAGTCATGTCATAGATAGCTCGATCTAAAGGATTTAAATAGGATTGAAAATAATATGTGTGTATAAGTTTACCCGGGCACCATCTGGCTAAGGTACTCACTTTTTCTAAAAGGTACACAGTGTATAGGGTCCCGTTCTCAAAATGCTTTAAATGAGAGATCTAGCATTAGGAAGTCAGACAAGCGCAATCAATTGTCAATAATAATGTCTTATTTGATGTTGAAGTTGGTTGACTGATTGCAAGGCAAACATAAAACAAAAGCTTCAGCCAATGTCTCAAAGATTGATACAGCTACCTATGAATGTATAATGTTCTGCTAATTCCCTGGTCCCATTAATTGTTTGTGCATCGGCGATGTACTCCCGATTTAATAAATGGGCATCGGAAGGCATCGGGAAAATGGTTCTCGTAGTCTAGGGGAAGCTTCGGGGTAACCATTAAACATTTTGTGATATCCCTGTTGTGTTCGCGATGCGTCCCGAAGCTAGTTTATTTAAATCTGGAGATGGGGAGTATATCGCTGAATATAAATTTCTCAGCGAGACCAAGGCATTACAGAACGACATATAAATGGGAATATTTATTTATTGACCTTTATCGTGAGTTATAGGTCCGATTTACATTGAATATTAACATGTAATTAACATGTTAATGTTACATTTCAAATGTCTGAAATGCCGCCAATTTGTGTGAACATTTAGAATGAACCACATACTTCATACAACCTTGGGTGTTTAGTCTGACAAACTATGAGCTAATAAAATCCTAATTTAAACATTAATTACATGTCCGCCGGACAAATATTCCATCGCATCACAGATGATTGTTTAAGCCGAGTATTTAAAACAGTGTTGTTAAAATATTATCTTAAAGCAAACACTTCACATATCGTAAAAATGCCCACATTAACTGTGATATGACAAATATCTGATAGTGGTTGTAAAATACGACGTAATAAAGAACACCCTTACATTACTTGAAATAAACCGTCTTTTAAACGCTGAAAGTTCGTATGATAATCGGAACTTATATACATAATATACACATATATTTAGCATTCCAAAAGGCTCTTTTGTATTTCCAATCTCGCGGTTATCGTATTTAACAACTGCTATGTAAAAACAATAAGTAAAACCTCGTTATGACGAGCATCGATATAACGAGCACCCGGCCTATCTCGAGCAACTTTTAAAATAGTATCTGTTTGTATTGTCAATACATGTCATTTGATTAGTTCGAGCACCTGGTTTATCTCGAGCAGTTTACCTGTCCCGATTACTCGTTGATGTTACGAAATTTTACTGTATATACAAGATTTATTTCATTGCAAAATCTCGATGAAAATTGTACAAAATTGCCGACCATACACGGTCTTAAAAATTGCTTAATTATTTGATGTGTAACTTTAATTGGATCATTACGACCTAGTTAACTTCTCTGGATATTGTGCGGGTTCTGTAATCTAATGATTGAATTAGTGTAAATAGTTGTAGAATTTCCCCCATGCCGCCAGGTTAATCTGTTTCCCTATCAGTTCGTATCATCAGCGGAACTAAACGGATTTAAATGACCCGGTGTATCTTCCTCGAACATTATTCTAGTACCGAAACCACAAACAATTAAATACGCTGCATCTGATTTTCTATCCAATTTCTAAATGCATTGGCAGCTGTTCGTTTCAACGCTAAATACAATAGAGATCAGCAGCACATTGGAAACAAATAAAATCTGTCAAGGTGATGTTTCCTCTGAAATGGGGGATACTTTTGCCGCCAATTATTTTTCTACGGAATTCATGTTTGTTTGCCTATCAGTTAATTTAATGTTCATTATGTCTAATTATAGCGGATACACTGACGACTGTTCGTCTCTCCAATAACGCTGCTGGACTTCAATACCCGATATATTGTCTGATGAGAATACCTCTCCACACATTGTAATGGGATGTATGTGAACGACCTTGGATATGTACGAATCCGTTTACACCTGCCATTATTGACATCATTGTCAATCAAAATCATTATTCTAATGAGTTGTTATGCGTATTTCCATGATGATCTTGAGTACCGCTCTTTACAGTCGGAACAGCATAGTCAGCGTTTTTATCAGTAACCCGTACGTCCAAATCTAACGCTCGTGAGACGACAAGGTTTCCATAAATACATGTCGCGGTCGTTGTTAAATTGTGTGTGGCATTGTGCTCAGAACAAGTAGTAGAAGGAAATAACCTCGCATTGTGTTAAAATGACTACAGTATACGTACATGTATGTAGATGATGCACTGTGCATTGCTTGATTTATTGCGGATTGTTAACAGTAGTGTTACAATATTGATGTTGATTCTACTGTATGATTCGTCTTAAGCAGACTTTAGCCATCACAGAGGCTGCTTTGTATAAATGTAGCATATGCTAACAGTATTTCTAAAATAAAAATAGTACCGATGAAAGTTCAGTTCGCACTATGTAAGTTGTGAATGCATATATGCTTTTATTATTCATTACTTGGTGAATTTCAGCGATGTGCAACATAACGTATTGCTTTGTACACACGTGTTGGCATTAATTCACTGCAATAATTGAACATGCACGTGCAAAGTGGATCCAAGCAGTCGGCACTTTAGTTTTTTGTTAAACGGAAATTAATTCAACTTGCTGAATATTGGCACAGCTTTGAAACAGAATTTGCACAATTGAGCAATATTGGAATTTAAAGGCTATCTGTGGGTGAATTTCGTTTACATTGTTTACAGAATTTCACAGCAATCGTATCTATCGGATGCGTTGATTACTCTACAGTAACATAAAGTGTGGATCGGTATTCGATATATAAATTACACTCTGTAATAGTGGGTAAGAATCTGTGAACATTATACGACTGTTCATATTTATGTTAAATAAGGTGGATTTATTCGTGTACATAGTTGCGTTTATGACAGTGCAGACGTAAACTATCACATTTTATCATCAAATAATCAACATGGACTGAAATACCCTGTTTAACAACTTAACAATTATGCATTTTAAACACAGTGTGCTATTTCACATAAACTGCCGAGTCACTATATTTGTAGTTTGATAAAGGCGTATTAAATTCATTCTTAAATCTCTAGCTCGTTTTAATTCAATAAAATATCGCGTTGTAAACGGTTAAAAACTTAACAGTGGCTACCCGGCCGCAGCGCTCCGCCTTCTCTCATTGTGAAGCGCGTATCGGAAAAATCTTCTCGTTCAACAAGATTACTTCTCTCGCGTACAAAAACTGGTAAAGCTGTGAATATTCGGAACTCAACCTCTGTACTGAAATGTTTTGGCAGTTGTCGACTATCGTTGATTACTGCTAACGTGTTTACTTTTCTTTAATAATATCCTCGCTTTTGTTTTTGTCGGCGAATTCGCTACACGTGCAAATGGGGAATAATAATAATAGTTAGCGGCGCTTTGGTGAACTAGGATATAGCAAATAGTGTGTCGGTTAGAAATGGGATTAAACTATTGACACACTGGATTAAAGTGAGCTTTTGAATAGTGAAGTCAATCAGTTAGAATATGTTCTTCAAAAACTAGGGAGGTAATTTCTTTGAGAAGAGTGTATATGCCCACGGAATGCTTCATTTTGCGGAGATATAAATGTAAACGGAACCTGCTCATGATGACTGGATTAACCCTCAGTGTGTCAGGATTTGTGTACATGTTTGGGGCTCTGATGTTCACATCTTTGACTCCAGGGGTCTCTTTGGCACGAGTCCAAAATATTCGAAACTTACAAGATTCATCAAATACACCAAACGGCCCTGAAGGTATCATTCTATCACAGGATTCGGGTTCTAACTCAGGGTTGAAGGAATCAGAGGAACTAGTACGAGAGAGAAATGAGTGGTTAATGCATGAAGCACGGAATCACGTGTATCTAGACGATGATGAGGATATTATTCAAAACAAGGAGAAAGAGCGAGCACAAAATGCAACAAAACATAAAACCAAGCGGTTGCCACAGGCAATCATTATTGGAGTTAAGAAAGCGGGTACCAGGGCACTGTTAGAATATCTTCGCTTGCATCCTAGTGTCAAGGCTCCGGGGCCTGAGCCCCATTTCTTTGACAAAAATTATAACAAAGGATTAAACTGGTACAGGTATGTACATTCGTATTTCTAATCATTATGTTAATTTAATTAAGAAATTAAGATCTCTTATCGGGGTAGGAAAGTGACACCAACAAATCTGGCGAAAATAAAAAAGTTTTTTCTAATGACCGGTATAATGTTTATTGGAGTATGTACTTAAGACCTGCTATCGAGATAGTAAAGTGACACAGTCAGGTCTTAGAAAAATAACGAACCCGATAAACAGGTTTCATTTTTATTTCGCGACAAAACATTAACTGACAAAAAAAACATGAATTATCTGATTTCACCCCAAACTTATTTCTCTATATTTAGACACGCATATCACTGGGTCAAATTAAGTTAGGGAAAAGTACATTGTGTGACAAGATTGTTGAGTCGTATACATGTTACATCGTAAAACATAGTTGTGGCGACATATTTCCTTCTTTTATAGATGCTGTAAAAGTATAAAACTGGTAACATGACTGTTGATATTGGTTTCACACATACACTGTCAGATATATGTATAGATGGTCCAGACATTGTCAATATATCAATACCTGATCCAGCTAATCAAGTTAATGGCTAAATGAAAGACTCGTATCTTTGTTTTCCTTGGTGTTATATTTGATATAAAACCGGAGATATGTTTGATTTACCTAATATAGTCGATATCAAGTTCATTATTTATTAACGTGGGGTTGAGAACATGTTCGTATGTGCGACCTAATCATATACATGTATAGTGCTTGTAAGTATTTGACATGGTCTGTACATAATAAGTATAGACTATTGGTCAACAGTAAAACCCCAAAATTAACAGCACATTTTTATTTTGATAAAAAAAGTCAGCCCCATGATGACCGATTTGAGGTCTCAATACTGGCTCTTTAAACGAGGTTTTACTATAAATAGTTGACAAACATATTAAATGATAGACTGGTTTGCATAGTGAAACATTCATGTACATGACTCAAAAATAACAATTATAACGTTTGATAAATAAATAAAAATCGGACTTACGGCAAAAAGCAAGGCTTTAACAAAATATATGTATCAAATGTATCAAAAGAAATTAAATGAAAACAAAATATCTAACAGCATGTAGAAAGAAATATTGCCCGACGTGTACTAGTACATAGCCGACATGTATATTTAATAGGTCTATATTTGACAGATATTTTATCACAGGCAATCTGACAGGAATGTTATGCGATAGGGTAAGGGTACATTGTATATTTGGCCGGATTCTAATAATTAATATTTGATTATACTTTAAGACCATTAAATTAAAACTAAATCCATTTAAATGTTGCTAATGCAGTGTACTTAAAACTAATCGACAAAGATTAGCAACATAATACCTTACTGTAAGCTGAGAAAACAGTTTTCAAGAACGTAATACTAAGACCTAACTAATACATGTTATTATATATGTTAATATCATATAAGGCTGTCGACAAGAAACAAAATTGAAGATCGTTCCTGTATGATATTCTGACATTTTTGGTAGGGTCCATTTTTTAAAGTGGAAATTATTCACAAGGCATCACCCGGGTAACAGCAGTGCCTTGTATTAAAGTGGACAATGCGTCTTCGGCTAACACTGGTGTGCCGACAGTGGGAGAGTATTGGAAAACGGTTCTAGAGTTTTAGAACGACTCTACATATTTTGTGATGTTTCAAATATGAGGGTGTATGAGTGTAATACTGTTGCCATTGATACGTAATAAATATGAAACACTTTCTCCAAAACGCTGCACAAAGCTTTCAATAAAAGTTTTATTATCTAGTAAAATGTGTATTTAAAGAATAACAACATAGTTTACTAACTAGAAGTGTCATTTTACCGTGTGAGTCTGTTTGAACCTCATTCATGCGTGGAGTAGTTTGTTTGTCCCCATCGAGCATGACAAAATAACACATGGACAACCCCCTAATTATTTCAATAAATCATGTGCCGGTTGGGTAACATGTTTGAACAATGGCATGCTGGGTAGAACCCGACACCACTTCAAAACTTAAAATGAGTAATAATTTCGTAACATCATCAAAATGTAATTCATGTCATTATGTGAAAGCCTGCCACATTAATTAATCAATTAACATTCAACTATGTTTTAGGCTCACGGGGAAGACTGTGTATACCCAACTGTGTTGCCTCTTTAAATAAAGTCTTTATTATTATTTTAACAATGCCATTACTAGTGCCATACTGCTGTAGCATTGTGCTTAATTGTAAACATATTAGTTGTTAATTAAACTCCAATTATGTGAACCATTGCCAGGGTTCGTAGTTACAGCATGAAAATTAGCACCACCCACGTTAAGTTTTTTCTGGATCGTTTTGTGTTTGTGGACCACACAGCTAGTCGAGACTTTGACTCGAGTACAAGACCCCCTGATGGTATGTTGTCATACAGATAGGGCTATGTGACACAATGTTGTATCTCTATCTAAAGAGATGTAAAGAGATGTCAGTTTGACAAGTACAAGCATCGGCCTTATCACTTTAATCCATAATACATGTTCGCTAACAATTATACCATGTAGTAAAATTTAAAAGTGTGCTTAGGTAATGTGTTTTAAAGATATTTATCTATAAAAAAATTGTAGACGAATCATTCTAACATTGTCGGGTGGTTGTAGTGTCCAGACAGATACCCGGAAATTGACCCCCAACTTAGTTGTTATGGCGCATGTACGAAAGACATGTATCCTGTCTTAAATATGATAACATGTTTATAAGGATACCTACACGTGTTAACCTACAAATGGTTACACTATCAATCCACAGTTGTGTTGGATACTGCAATACAAACACTTTCCCAGGGACAGCCTTTGTCGATTTGTCTACAAACATGTTTTCCATGTCGAACTTTCAATCATTAACAGACAATGTGTCAGTTTTATCTCGTGAATGTGTCACTTCCTCTAACAACTCTGTCCCCTCTTTTAAATCAATACTTTAGTTGTTCATTATCAATAGTCTTTTGTTTGTGACCTTCTCATGAGACTGGACATGGTGATCAGGTCGTATGGGGTTGACGCTGACCTGTCAAATGTTACTTTGTTTCCTCCGTAGGATGTAATTCCATGTAGATATTTCCGTATACATGTCTACATCTATTACATGAGAGAATAAAGGCATTAGTTAGCTTATAACATTTATTGAACTTTTATTTTACATAAAGGGAGCCTGGGAGTTACAACCCACGCTATTAGTGGCAACATCATCTAATCCTATTCCGTTCAATTATTGTCAACCGTCCTCGGGGATCAATAAATGTGCTCCAATTAAAAGCATGTACTTGATTTTTTGAGCAGCGCAGTTTTTCCATTTCCAATTATAAGCAAGTTTAGACTTTGCAGAGTAAGTACACACACGCTGATCAACATGTACATGTATGTGTTGTAATGAATGAGCCTAATTTCTTATAATGTCAATTTTATCTGACGTATAATCCAGATAACGTAATGATTAGTTATAATGGTGTCGGCATAAAATGTACTTCAGATTGTTGATATATTTTATGATCGCCAGTGATTCAAATTAGGCATATTACGTCATTATTAACTATTAGAAAAAATATAAATCTCGTGTAGAAATTGCAAAAACTCTCAATGACGATATCTCTGCAAATATCCGCGACCATAACATAAATTAGCCAACAGGCGGGAAATGACATTTATTACCTTCCTTTCCGGTATAATTCTAAAATTCCTCTCACGAGACGTGTAAAATTCATGCTCCTAATTAGCAATTTACTGGCTAGTTTTATCCTGAAAATGGTTTATTTACGTGTGTTTCTCTCTATATACCGCGTGAGTGAAATTTAATTATTTGTAACATGATTTACACAGCATCTATTTTCGGCATGTAATGGTACCCATAGATTATTGGAAATATATTTTCCCGATGACTGCGAACGAGCGATATTCGGTAGTACCGATGTATTGTACCAGTATGGCACTCCCTGTAGCATAAAGGCTCTAACTGTATCGAAATGCATAAAAGGAAATGCAATCGATCTAATGCGAATATTTGTCCTTTGTTTCATTTTTTGCAAGTGTCAACACACTAGTGCGTTATAGAGCAGAGCACCTTTAAAGGAGCATAGATCAAGTTAATCATCAAATTATCAAATATTTTAGAACGATTTCGTATAGTGGTCAGTCCAATGCAAATCGATGGCTCAGTGCAAAACTATGATATATTTGCCTCTATAAATTGATGTAGTTGCCAAAGTTTTGTACTGAGTCCTCGAACTAATATAATTAAATATTACATTACTGATATCAAATTATTCAGTCGTATATCGTCAGTGGATTTTGTGAAATTCCAGGTTAATGTTTTGCTGGTCATTCGGTGGTAAGGATCTTTAAGTGCCACAAGTATTCAGTTCTGACCCTAGATGCAAGGATTTTAAGTACAATTTGAATCCGAAATCAAAATAAAAGTTTCGTACACCTGTGTTGTAAAGTATGGTCAGGTACGTCTGTAAATATTGGCATTTCATTGACAGAAAATGTTTAATAACACAATGGTTATCCGTAATAGTTTATAATAATAACAAAATCAACAAATTTCACCGACCAAATATTATTATTAAAACAATTGTTATCCATAAACGTTTAATATAAGAATACTGATAATAAAACCAACAGTGAAAAGTTTAAATGTGGTTCGTTCAAAGTACTATGTTACCCAGCTCAGAGTTCGTGTTCGAACCCGTTTTTGTTCACTGCTGTAGCGTGTGTGTAATAGACCAAGTTTTGTGTTTTCCATGAGAAGTTTCGTTGAAGGGTATTCAGCTGCGTTCTTCATAACCGAACATGAGTGGAATTAAAGCGACTTAACGCTAGACTAAAAAAATTGAATACCTACAATGCAGTCAATAACTGAACCAAATTGTCAATTCGAAAATATTGAACTATAAACTTATGATGCCATATTATTCTATTATACTGTCGGATTACTGCTGCAAAAACATGCACAGACAGTAATAGTGTTAACGTGTATAATCTTGCTCTGTCTGTAAAATGCTTCTCATTGCTTTGCATAAAACTGCATTATTATATATAATAGCCCGTTGCTTCAAAACTGTGCAATGTTTTATTTAACAATCGTTTGCGTGATACGAGATATAATAGCATAAATGTTTATTTAATAAAGAACCATAATTTCAATAACTAAAGGCCACAGATGTGAATGAAAATCTAAACATATTTCAGTATTATATAATGTTCATTGCGTTTATGCTTACATGGCATTTGTCTCTCTAAGTCTAAAATTAATATTCCTTAGGGTCGAAGGTTATAGTTGCGCTAATTATTTCGAAATCAATGCGAATATTTGCCATTATATAGAACTTAAGTCTAGTATTTATCACATAAATGGTACATTAATTAAGAATGATTGGTTATTAAGGCCACCTTTTGTGCGGAACTGAACTGTTTTATACATTAAATATAATAATATTGGCTAGTTCACAATTTGGCAAAAACATTGGTATATAATAGTTTTGTAAACAGATTGGGTCAGGAAACTTGAGAAGTTATGAATGGTGTAAACCATTTAAAACATGTATAGAACGACAAACGTTGAATTAATCTAGGCATGAATCTTATTCAGGTAAAACTGTGTGAGAAGATCTGGTTACAAGAACATGAAAGAAAAATGTTCGGGCTATCGTCTGTCTGGCAAATGTTCAACGTTTCGCTACAACGATCTGGATTTAGTTCACTTTCACTCTGAAATATAAACCAGTCTTTACCACTATACATAACACTCATACATATCCCTACATAGTTTTCTCTTAGCTCAGCTCTCTTAAATAACGTCTTATTATATATTTTTGTATTATGTAAACTCAATAATTTCATACCCTAAAAAATCCGTAAAACATGCATGCATAACGTCTTATTGCATATGGGGTTTTTGGTATTACATTTATTTATGAACGCAAATATTTTTCCTACCCTACAGTCCGTAAAATAGCATACGTTTATATAATAACGTATTATAACAAAATATATATGTTTTTGGTATATATAAATTCAACATTTTTCATACCCCAGCAGCCCGTAAAATAACATTATGATGTACGATATTTTACGAGGGTATAATGCAAGGCATTTAACTACGTTTTTGTACTTCACAAATACAGAACAGAGGTTTAATATCACCGTAAAAAATATTTGTTCTACATAAGACCACATCAAAAGACAAACCAATATAACACATGGCGTATTGTTTCTGTTTGTTCTGCTTCATTATATTTGTTTATTAAGTTTAACACCAGTTCTCAACACTTTTCAGTTATATACACCTCGCTAGTTTTCTGATCTGCAACCACCTTGTAACTTCTCCACGTTCGGAGTAGTACAAATGTATAACGGTTTGACCGAAATATATGTGCCGGTAGCAGAAATGTTGCGTATAGTGCTGTATGATCAATTCAAAGATCCTACAGTTATGACTCTCGGTGCAGATTTAGCTAATAGTTAAGAGTCCAAAATCCAGACATAGTTTCATGTTGAATTTTGTTCATAGACCGATGTTTACCTATCAGTCAGTATACCATTAACACAAGGCACTGATATAAAAAATAAAATTCTGCGAATTTTAAAGCAGACTCCCCTTCCTTGACTATGTCTGTTTAATAACTAAACATTTCACACGGAGTTCAAAGTAAAGTGTTTTCAATCAAATAAGATTTGGACAGAAAAAAGTTTGCATTTTCAGACGGACGTCGCAAAGCCTGTATAAATAATCAAACGCATTTATAGATTAACGAGGCAGTTCATTTACGTTACTGAAATTGGTATTTCGTCAATCATGAACCATTTGATAATATCATTATATTTTACCAGTCAATTTACCGAAATATATTACACTACGTTTTATAGACTGTATCAATATCTAAAGTCGTGAATCACGTGAAACGATTCGTGTATTGCTTAATTAAAGACGACTATCAGCTATGACTAAAATTTTGTAAATATTTGCCAAATTTAATTTATTTATGTTGCCAAGCGTAAACACACAAAAATTAAATAATTGAATTTTCATTCGTTTTCGCGATACTTACGACTCAATGTTATTAAAATTGTTACCCAATTATTTTGACAAAGTATCGTTTGAATTTGTTGATAGTGTTCACTTTGATCATCATGGTGAAACAGTTTCTGAAGCTTAGAAAAAATGATGAAAATGTGAATTGTGATCTTAGATTCAGATGAACTGTATACTTGTATTATATACTTGTGAATAAGACCATTTTGTGTGTAAGATATTAACCAAATTTATGAGGTGTCTTGTTACATTCCCCCATTTGTTGTAATCATGTCGAGTTCAACATTTGACTCTAAGGTTAAAGGACCAGTCTCGATGTACATTCTTCTGATTAGTGTATTCTTCAGACCGTAATACTTTTATGAAAGGGAGACTTTTTATGGTTTTATCATCCTCCCATTTGTTATGTGATGGTCGAGATCACAACATACAGTCATAAAATTGACCAACCATGCCACTTCATTCAGGATTTTCAGACCAATCAACAAGTCCACTTAAAGAACCTAACCCCTATTGCCAATATCAGGACCGTATCTATAAATTATATCTAGAGTCCCAGTAAAATATCGGAGTCTGGCAAGTGTCTGTTCAAAACTCAAATCAAGTTTTCTACCTAACTCTAAAAAGTCTCTACCTACCAAACAATGTCAGGCAAACCCAAATACCATAATAAGTGAAATTTTTCATAATGTGAATTATGATCAGTGGATCATATACTGCATGGAAACGTATTAGAGAGAGAAAAACAACAATACACACGTATACCTTGACAAAAACATCTCTGTATCGTTGATCAAGTTCCGCTATAAGACATGCATGCTGTAAACAAATCTACTGCACATGATGTTTGATATTGTTTTTGTATTGTAATGAATGAAACGCATCTTGTTAGACCAGACAAATAGACAACTTATACAGTATCAGAGTAGGTAATTATGGCAATGATGGGATGTTTTTAGAAATGAGTTTCGCTGTAATATGACATAGCATTATAAAACCTTATTATAATCATACAATAGTCGTATATACAAAAATTCATTTACATCCACACTTTATTACGCATATTAATTATGCACATAATTTTGATTATAGAGCCCATTTTAAAAAAAATAGTGCATTTAAAATGATGAATACGGTTTTCAGACATAATTTAAATCAATATAAAACACGTGCCTGAACCGTGTGACATTTCTATTGAACATTTGAACGAACAGGAAGCGAGTTATTATACTTTGTTTAAATGTCTTTTATTCACATACAAAACCTTTCTTTGAACAGTGTGGTGAAAATTAGAATACATCTGGGAACGTCTGTAGATGAGGTTGGGAACGTCTGTAGATGAGGTTATGTCTGTTTCATGAATTAAATCCTTTGATGAGACGTCTGTGTTTGGTTTCCAACGCGAATGTAGAACATCATTGACATTATAACGTTAGCTGTATGCGGACGCTTATATAATTAACGTATTATACAAAAATGCAGAATCAGCGGTTCATACATATAAACCCTAATAATATTAGATTTTGAATGAATCTATTTGACACTTTTAGTTCTTAACACCCTTGTTCACAACCAGTTAAAGGACATGTGTCTTGGATTTTATAACTTCCCCCGCAGAACTAGACTGGTCATCCACCCTGGTGTGTCCACAATGTACCACCAACATTTCAAATTAAATGAACCGCATATGCACCATAATTACTGCTACACATAGCGCACACGACGCATGTCCTTAACTCAAAGGTCAGAATACGAGATCAAACGTTATAGGCCATACTTTCAGGTTCCTTCTGTCAATCATACAATAGCTAATTGTCAATTAACTTCGTACAGTTTTAATGATCACCCACTTGGCAATGCAATGTGCGCACCAGAACGATTTTCAGCTAAAATGTCAAAGTCGCTCTTAGATCTCGAAGGTCACAAATAATACATTCAAACCAAAGTAACTATTATAACTTTGTTATGTTTCAGCATTCTATCCACACGTCATATTCATCTACACTGTTCTGATATAAAGGTCGTCACAAAACGTTGCCTGAATCAAAAATAGATATATTGTTGCGACTTTATTCTTCTAAGGAAACGAAATGTAGGTTATTAATTTCTCAAGGCTCAATAACATCTGCGGCCAACCAATAGTCTCTCTGGGCAAAACAACAATTCATTGCAAAAATCGTTTTGCAATTAAAACACCTGTCAATATTTTATTCTCATTTCAATTATTTACCACCACTACAATAATGATCAAGATATGTACATTAAAGATATTCAGTATATAAATATATTCAATATAACGTTAACAATGCATGTTTTGATTAGTTTCTGTATTACAAGATCAACTGTTGTTTAAAGGCACGATCATACTTTCATCCTAAGAACTACCACAGGAAATGTTTATACTTCAAGCGTCTATCCGACACAGAGCTAAAACATCGCACGTTTCTGAAAAATAAATGGATTCTCTTCATCTTTACATAATTGCAGCCACTTCAAACGAGATTGCATAACCGATTCCGGGATGATTATGTCGAGAAAATTAAGATAAATTCTAATAAATGCAAACACGTCTACTAATCAGGTTCACACAAGCGCTTTCTTGTAAGCAAGTTTACTTGATTAGCTCTTCAGACTTTGGAGATGTTGTATATTTTCCTTCTAATGCATCGCACAGACGACCTTCACATAGTTTATATGTGTTGCATACCCCAGGTGTTTTTCAAGCAGATTATGAATCAATACAGCACGCCAGGAAAGTGAAGTTCACACTCGTATATTTTTCTCACGTTACACATTATTACGTTTTTCCATTTTCCAGAATGTGTTCGCATTTTCTTCTCGATTACTTTCTGCAAAACAATGATTACTTTGCAAAGCCGCAATACAATATTCATAGGCAGCGTTAAATAATGAAATGTGGATAACATACATGTACATGTAACTAGGTTAGGGATCCGCTTTCAGTTGAGCTGTTTATAACGATTGTGCTATTAGTCACAACATTCCACAATACCAAACGCCCATCCATGACTTGGACTTTTTAATGCTATCAAAGTCATTCATCTCAACCATCTGACCGACAGACTGGCACTGCAGCAGTCTATTTTTGATAGTTCAATGTTATACGATCAATTTATAGGCTAGTAGACCTCTAAAATCTATGCATATTCTAAACAAATAAACAACTACTCTGTCAACCCTTAATATGTGGACAAAAGTAACATACACATTCATTGTTGTGATCTCTGAGTCTGATGCATAATTATGCATATAAATTAAAATGTTTTATTACTACCGGTATGTCCGATTTATCTATAAAAATGTGGATTCCCTTTTTAATACACTGTGCAAAACATACGTAACACAGCCTGGCCCACACAGCCAACTTAATTGCATTCAAGACAAACATCTATACCGTATATTCCCTCCATTCGAGTATTTGCAATTGGAGTCTTAATTTAAGAACAAGATGTAGAGCGAGTCGTTATTAATTTTGCATTAACGTCTCTTTACTCGACTTTCTGAGCGGGTATTTTATAGTGTAATATAAGCTGGCATTGCACATCATGCCCTATCAGTGCTACAGTGTCACAGACTATTCATCAAACCAGTATCTAGTATTGCATGGAACATAAATGTCAGTGGTATGAATCTGGCTGCAGACAATACAGCGCCATGTTATACTATACCGTATTTTATTTCATATATTATGATGTTTTATATGCAGTACTTAAATTGTATTTGACTATTTTATGTGTAAGAACATTCATTATGATGCAGATAAAATGCAGACACTATCTGTGTACACTAGACATTGCACCTGCACAATGTATAAAATTACCATAGAAAATGTACTGTAGTCAGATATATATTTATGAGCGGCCAGGGATAATATAAAACAGATGCAATATATGTTGTAACGTGGTCACCCATGTTGAGTGACTCAACATGAATGACCGGTTTAATATGTACAGTTAACATAACAACAAAAATACCAATAAAAGACAAAATGCATAATAAACAAATTAATAAAATGTACATAGACACAATCACAACTAAAATGTGGAGTTTCCGAAGGATGTTGTAACGTGGTCACCCATGTTGAGTGACTCAACATGAATGACCGGTTTAATATGTACAGTTAACATAACAACAAAAATACCAATAAAAGACAAAATGCATAATAAACAAATTAATAAAATGTACATAGACACAATCACAACTAAAATGTGGAGTTTCCGAAGGATAAAAGGTCACAACTAAAATGTTGAGTTTCCGAAGGAGAAAAGGCAGTTTTAACAATAGATGTGGAGAAAGGGGATGGAGGTGGGAAAAACGTCACAATGTCCAAAATATAATCTTCGATTTACAAAACAACTTGATGACTCATTAAAATACGCACTTCTGCCGAGAACGTACTGGAAGGTATAAATGACTGTGTGACCGTACTATGACGAACCCACAGTTGTCCCCCTTTTCAAACATGAAAGTGACGCATCCGAACCGCCAGGACGATGCGCAAAATTATCCCTTATCGCTCATAAAAACAGCTGATACGGTGGTATAGCTTATATTTATGAGCGGCCAGGGATAATATAAAACAGATGCAATATATGTTGTAACGTGGTCACCCATGTTGAGTGACTCAACATGAATGACCGGTTTAATATGTACAGTTAACATAACAACAAAAATACCAATAAAAGACAAAATGCATAATAAACAAATTAATAAAATGTACATAGACACAATCACAACTAAAATGTGGAGTTTCCGAAGGATAAAAGGGGCAACAGATAGGCATCCTGGTAACCAACTGGGATGGCTATCTCCCCACATTTTAAAATAGTGTGAGTTTATAACACAAATTTTATATTTCAAACCTATGGCATGTACATACTGCATTGATGGAAATCAACAACTTCTTTATACTGTAAATACCTTATATTCGCTATACCTAGCTTGGTAATTATTCTGAGCCCCAGACTGAAAATGCAATGCAACTTATATCCTTCATTATTGTTTAGATACTGAATACATGCCATCTACCTTACATAATGCAAATATAAAATACCCATTACATATTCTCTAAACGACTAACTCATAGACAATTGACTGAGTAATCTTCCAATTAGCTCAAGTAATTTTTGTCTGAAAAGCATGTTATGTTATATGATATAAAGACAAAATCGTTGATATAAACCTATATATGTGAAACAATATTACATGTCGTTGACCATTCTCATCTCATCAATGACACATATATGAGACTTGTTCTATGTAATACACTAGCAGTAAATGAATGACTTCCCAACACTATACTTCACATACTATGTACACATGACATTAATAAATCTAAAGCATGTTATGTTATATGATACAAAGAACAAAAATGTTGAATACAAACATATATAAAATTTTTGTGATTCAATATTACATGTCGCTAACGCATTCTCATCTCATCTATGACGCCTATATGAAACATAATAAGCAAAAGCAGTCTTAAAGTATGCCTAGTCCAATCGTTAACTACTGCAACTACATTTTGTAGGTTAACAAACTTTCACATGTCAATTAAAGAAACACAATGTTATATGAATACAGCAAATACATTGAAATATGTCACAGAATATGAAAATACAAAACATCAATAAAATGATCATGTACTCCAAGCCCAAGCATGGAGTACTGCAAATAATGGTACAAGGTTAGAACACAGTCTTTAATTTTCCATTGTCTAATAATAGGAAAACACATTTTTCACCACAAGCATATGCATTCCAAGCCCAAGCATGGAATGCGGCAGTATTTAGGCAACACCGGGAAACATACAATTGCTATTGGAACACTAGTGTGGTAACAGTTATGTATATCCAGATAGTCAAGTACCAGCCCAAGCAGGCAGTATCTTATCTAGACAGTTTTTAATAACAATTCACCTTTCCTACTATGGGGGTTTGAAGGAGAAAACATATGATTCTACATATTTCATACTCATGATTCTAAAATTTTGCATTATGCAATATCTGAGTTTCTAATGTATTTCTGAAATGCATTGCTGTTCCATCTACCTAATAATCTAATCTTAGCATCAGAAAAACCTCTCAGTGCGCAGTCAGTTGCTTTGCCAATTCTAAAGCTGTGAGACTTATATCTGCAACTGTCAAGTCCACAGAATTTCAAAGCTGATGTAAGCTGTTTATCAAAAAGCCTCCGCTTGATAGGTGCGCCTGAAATGGACATGAATAATGGGCCAGGACTTGTACCCCTCAAATCCACATATGTTTTGAGGGCCTTAACTGGAGAAATCTTGGTATGGCCATGTGAGAATGATATGTTGTGAGGCTTCCCAGAGCAGTGTTTAAAAAATCTATAAGTAACCTGAACGCATTCCTTTTGGTCCTTATCTTGATGGAAAAATATATCAGCCAGTTGCAATATATATTTCTGGCTTGAAGGTTTGGAATATGTTATTTCGCTGCATCTAGAGAAAGCATTGAAAGCAAAAAGGAACATAGCTGTGAACATGACAGTGTGATATTGAGAATCACTTGTATACTGCAAGGCATTAACTAACTTATCCAATAACCCAACTGTAATCGGTAATCTTAAGTCATATGAGGGCGCCAAACGTTGTGCCCCTTTTAATAGTGTTGTAATCAAAAAATGGCCTGTAGGGTCTTCCATACTTGACATTTTGTGAACATACCCCAAGCTGGAAAGGTAGGTGATAATAGTCTTTGGAGACATTGCTTTTTGATGTAAGTAAGAAACAAACAAGGCTATTACCGATACTGTCAAAGGCAAATAAATGGGACCATGTATATATGATTCATAGAAAGTTTCCAATAGTGTCCAAGCTCTCTTGTATGTGACCACGGTAGATGGTGCTAGTGATGCATTTAACAGATTTTCAACCCCCCGCATAATGTCTCTGGTAGCAGGGATTTGTCTATCTTTGTAGGAGCATGGTTGCATTGTCCTGCCAAAGCTCTGAATTTGTCTATCTGAAAACGAGATAGTGCGTCAGCTAAAGTATTGTCTACGCCTCTGACATGTTTCGCAATGAACATGACATTGTGACGAAGGCAATACAGGACTAACTTTCTGATCAAAAACATGATGCTGTCTAATTTTGAAGTTTGTTTGTTAATGATGCTAACCAGTGCTTCATTGTCTGTATAGAACACAATAGTATGATTCTCCCATAAATGGCCCCAAGTGAACAAAGCTACTACAATGGGATATAGCTCCAAGAAAGCAATGTTTGATTTATGCCATGTATTGGGAAATGGCCCGAAGAACCATTCTCGTTTGTAAATGGCCCCATAACCTTTACACCCAGAAGCATCTGTGTATAAGCAAAGGCTTTCACTGGAAATGTGCTTGTCGTTAATGAAAAATGACTTGCCATTATATTCTTTAAGGAACTCCAACCACATAGACATGTCTTTTTTAGCGCCTTGTCTGAGTTTGATCTTATAATGAAGCTTTTTAACCCCTATCGTCAGGTTGATCAAACGCCTAAGGAAAGCTCTACCTGGCCTTACCACTGAACAGGCAAAATTTAGCAGTCCAATCAAAGACAGAAGGCAGCGTAATGTACAGCAATTTTTTGATAGCAGTAATTGTAATAATTCTGTGCATTTAACAATTTTTTCATGTGGTAACCTAGCCTCCATTTGGTGAGCATCAAGTGTGATGCCCAGAAATGTCATGACCTGTGCTGGCGCAAATGTTTTATCTGCATTAAGAGGTACCCCAATAGATGAGCACATCCTACAGAAAGAATCCAAGGATTGCTGGGCTTCTTGTCTGGAATTTGCCAGAAACAGGAAGTCATCTAGTATTTTAACAACATGCTTTATGCCATATTTTGTTTGAGCAATCCATTGGAGGCAGGTGCTAAATTTTTCAAAAATTTGACAACTGGATGAAGCACCCATAGGCAGACATTTGTCATAGTAAAAGTAATTATTCCATTTGAAACCTAACAGTTCATGGTCATCTGGGTTGATTGGGATGATTCTAAAGGCTGAACTGATGTCTGTTTTAGACATATACGTGTATCTACCTATCATTTTTATTAATTGAATTGCATCGTCTACATTTTGGTAACTAACCGCGGTAAATTGAGATGGAATTTGTTCATTAACCGATGTACCTTTATTTCTAGGGTAAGATAAATGATGAATCATTCTATATTGACCAGGTTCTTTCTTAGGAACCACCCCGATAGGGGACACCTTGAACATTTCAAAAGGCTTAGTAATGAAAGGGCCACAAATTCTACCTGCGTCTAATTCTTTTTTAATTTTTTCAGATACTACATCATGGTGTTCTTGAGCAGACTTTAAGTTTGGGCTGTTTGAACTAACTCTTTGGCCACAAAAATGCAGTCTAAACCCCTTTTTGAAACCCGTTACTAAAAAGTCAGTAGAACTACAGTCATATCCTTTTAACATCTGCTGTAAGTTAGGCCATTTTACTGGTGTGGTCAGTTTATCTATTTGCTTTGTTGACAGCTTGCTTACTGTTGCTGTATTGGCGGTTATTGCTGGTTTGACTGTTTGGGGACGTTTCGTTCCTTGACAATCGGTCCTGATTTTTCCAGCATTTGAATAATGGGTGGTTTCCATTACATTTTCTGCATTTGTGTTGGTATGTGCAACCTGTGCAATGCTCTCCTTTGTTAAATTTGTGACATGTTTTGTTCTGTAGGCCCCTTTGACTGTGAGGGGCAGTTGGCCGAAAGGGCTGCTTTTGTGTTAAGGCGTTAATGTATAGCTCATTATGGATGCATTCCCATGGCAATTGGATTGATTGCTTGAGCTCCCTGAAGTTTTTATCATAGGTATACCAATTGCCCTTAGCCTTAGCTATGGACCGAACTGTATTCGCATATTGGGCCAGAGAATCTGCAGCTTCTGGCCTCTTTAACCTATATACTGAGCAGAAGACAGCAAACAAGTCTGTCCACTGTTCTATATTGATGAATTTTTTCTGAGCCGACTGGCTAACAACTGGAGGTCCATTTGCATTGAATGTGAGATGAAGGGAATCATTATTGCTTGACTGTAAGGATGTAAGTTCAACATATTCATCCGCCCAAATTTTTTCTTTGATTTTAGACGGAACACCCGCAAAAAGGGGGACAGTTGCCGAAGCATTAAGAGAAATTATGGGAATGTTCCCAGTGCTGCCAATACCTTGATTGTAACTAATGTTAGTTGGTTGGGCAGGTCCACTGATGTCATTTATGACTGAATCTGCTCCAATGTTGTCAGTCACAGTGACAGTATCTGCTTGCCTGGTTGCCACATTGTTCATGATCTCGCTGACTTTTTCTTCAACGATCGATTGAATGTTTCTCGTTATCTCCTGAACAATCGTAGCTGTCACATTGCTTGTCTGCGGCATTAAGTCATTTATGACAGTGTCATTAGTCGGAACGCCCACTGTAGCAGTATGTGATGTTTTGGCTCGTTTGGGTCCCTGACCCTTTCTTTTCTCCGGACCCCTTTTCCTAGGTGGCATGATCTCTGAAACAAGAATCAACACTGCATTACTTATCGCTTTACAGTAGTACTGTATACCCAAGTTTGGCCTTCCATAAAATCTCATAATTTATAAAATAAGCTAGCTGCTACACTGTCAAAAGACATGATTATGATAGCATTATAAATGATAACTATAAGTTATATCAGTGTGTAACATGTCAACCAAATCAGGATCATTAAGCTTAAAAACCAAGAATTAAGACCCTATATCACCCAATAAGAATCTAACCAGCATTCCTGGGCTACGGCTGAATAAATTCACCGTAAAATTAAATAAGCTGTATAAAGAAGTCCTGCACTAAAAGCATGTAGACTCTCAAAATATAATACACTGTAATAAGCGGCCCTGCGCTAAAGCCATATATTTGATAGAATCACAGAAAATAAAATACACTGCAATAAGCAGCCCTGCGCTAAAGTCAATACAGACTCACAGGAAATAAAATATACTGTAATATGAATAGGCAGCACTGCGCTGAAGTCAATATAGACTCGCAGAAAATAAAATAAACTGCAATAAGCAGCCCTGCGCTTAAGCCATATAGACTCGCAGAAAATAAAATAAACTGCATTAAGCAGCCCTGCGCTAAAGCCATATAGACTCGCAGAAAATAAAATAAACAGCAATAAGCAGCCCTGCGCTAAAGCCATATAGACTCGCAGAAAATAAAATAAACTGCATTAAGCAGCCCTGCGCTAAAGCCATATAGACTCGCAGAAAATAAAATAAACTGCATTAAGCAGCCCTGCGCTAAAGCCATATAGACTCGCAGAAATAAAATAAACTGCAAGAAGCAGCCCTGCGCTAAAGCCATATATAGACTCGCAGAAAATAATATAAACTGCATTAAGCAGCCCTGCGCTAAAGCCGTAAAGACTCGCAGAATAATATAAACTGCATTAAGCAGCCCTGCGCTGAAGTCAATATAGCAGACTGCGAAATTAGTATCCGTCCTGTTGTCCAAGACAAGTAACCTTCTAATCAGGCAAGCAACCAGTTCAGTCTGTCAAGTAATTTGCAGTACTAATGCATAGAGTCAGGATGAAAAGTAACCACGAGAGATTCTGGCAAGCAACCCGAACCCTAATTTCGCAGACTGATACAGACTCGCAGAAAGTGAAATAAAATGCATAAAGCAGCTCTGTCTTAAAGTCAATATAGACTCACAGAAAGTAAAATAATTACAATACACAGACCTGTGCTAAAGCAATATTATAAACATAGATTCATACAACATAAAAGTAGTCTATGATTAAACAACAAGATGTAAATAAAACCCATCTCCGGAGTCTTATAAAGTGATATCCATTTTGTAGACTCATATTTCAAATCTGTGTAATATACCACAATCTTCATTTCAGCTGTCATTTAAGTAAGTTTAAGTCAATAACCTTTCTAACTGAAATACTGGAGTATGCCAAATTGGGACTTGTTTCATAGTTTTACCCTTATAAGTAACTTAGACTGTGCATTATCTGATAAAAGTCTAATTTTAATCTCTCAAATAGTCATCAAACTTGATCAAAGGCAGTATACTGACTGCTAAGTTGTGATATCAAAATTGAAAGTGTCAACTACCATACTTCCCTATCCATTAAGTTGCCTGTATGCAGTCATAATAGCATGTCTAATCGACCTGTAGAAACGTCGCTGACCAAATGGACCCAGGTGAACCCCATCTGCATGGAATATTGGTGTCTGTGCCGCAAATATTCGTTTGTGTCTCCAGAATCTGATATCCTGATGGTCTTCTAGGAGTGTCTCAAGTATTTCGTTAGCTGCACTCCGTTTGTATATATAAGTGTCTATCGAAATGTTTCTAGTCCTTTTCCTGGTGAATAGCTCGCAAATGGAAACCTTCTTAACAGCATAGTCCTTTAATAGCAGGAGTCCTATTTCTTCTAATACACTAGCTATCACCAAGGGTTCCACAGCAGAATCAATGTCATTTTCGCCTAATTGAATTATCACAATTTGTGGTCTGTATCTTCTCAAAAACGAATGAAATTTGTTCTTGAACTTAACTATACACTTGTTCATACCATCAGAGTTATTACAGACTGTCAGTCCACCAAGGCCCAAATGATGCACCGAGCACTCCTTGAGGTCATAATTTTCGGGGAAAATATCAGGAAAACATTGAGCAAGTCTACGGATAAAACTGTGACCAATCACAGCAACACTAGCAGGATCATCCATGAGAATTTTACCTCAAACTGCAATCTCCGTAGTTGACAAGTGTTCTGTCCGAAAACGGTACACTTTTTGACGTTGTCAATTTAAAAACTCAAACCTGAACTTAAACCTCGCGTTAATCGTTCAGTAAAAACACTCTTCTTATTCCGTATAAAATAAGTTATCATATGAAACTAATATATGTGAATAAAACACATAAAAAACGTCACAATGTCCAAAATATAATCTTCGATTTACAAAACAACTTGATGACTCATTAAAATACGCACTTCTGCCGAGAACGTACTGGAAGGTATAAATGACTGTGTGACCGTACTATGACGAACCCACAGTTGTCCCCCTTTTCAAACATGAAAGTGACGCATCCGAACCGCCAGGACGATGCGCAAAATTATCCCTTATCGCTCATAAAAACAGCTGATACGGTGGTATAGCTTATATATATTCGCAATAAACTGTTGCGTCCATACCTGTTTTACTCATGATGAAAAATGACATTAGTATCTAGTACCGTAATGTGCACTTGTCGTACACCAGTCCCACATTCTCGATCAGAAGTTCAAACATAATTAACCAGTACATTTTCATCAATTATTTGACACTTTCTGTAATTCAATTTGAATTCCGTAACCAATTTCTGATAAAGTATTTACAATAGTACTTGTTTATTTCTAAGTGATATGTTGTTTGTACTCATTCAGTACAGTCGGTAAACTTTAGATTGGCTTCTTGTAGGTACAGGTTAGATTCCCTGGGTGGTTCACTTGCATGTGGCAAATGTGCTAGTTGTTTGAAGAAAAACATCTTTCTACTGATCATTCCGGTCAAATATGTGGCGTATAAACTGACATATTGAGGAAATAAACTTAAAAGGGGCGGAAAAGGCATTGTATAAATATTTACAGTTTATAAACTGTGCATACACCTATGAATTACAAACAGTTTCCCAACTATTACACTCCATGCATGTTTTATATGAACGTAATTTACTTATTTCAAACGAATGCACGATTAAATTACATCTTGTGCTCTAGTGATTTCCACAACCTTAATTCAGTTCAGCCTTCACCATTTAATATGTTCAGTTTTTTGTGTGAGAAAATTATATTTTTACCTAAAATTTAAATTAACTTAGTACTACGTCATCCTATGATCGTTAAACTGATAGGAGGCAAAAACGAGACGAGGAAGATTTTAATACATTATAAATTCATTAACATCAACGTTGCCTCGTAAATTGAGCGTTTATATTACAAATACCCAACGTTTCATTACAAGAAAGTGTCAATGACATGGTACATAGTTAAAAGTATATATTTTACACGCTTGAAAGGTGTGAAATCTAACGTGCTATGTAGTGGTGCAAAATGCTAAACGGGGGCATTCACTGTGACGTCATTATAGTTTTTACGTGTACAATCAATACAATACAATACAAAGTTTATTCGGGCATAAAATAGCAATCGTACCTACCTACTCCCCGGCTTCTTTACCCCTAAAGCCATCTTTGGTTAAGGATTATGTAGCTAGCTCTTCTTTACGTGACATGATCGCCAGCCCTGGGCACAACGATCCTGTCTCAACATCCGGGCATGGGACCTGTGATATATCAGAATCAGACTGGTAAAGGCTTAATTGTTCACGTGCAATTAAACACTTGAGTACATGAATCACAACACCGTGCACGCGTGTCTCAGACTTTATAGAATGTACCCGTATATGGGATGTCACTCGTATGGCACCGTTTTATTGACATACATACAATAAGATGCATATCACTTATTCAACAACGATACCATCACCTCATTTCTGTTGACAATCAAGGGACTGTGACGTTATAATGACTGACATTTTATTGATGAATCTCCGTACTCCGCTGTAATACTTGTTTATATTGAAACAATTTATTTTTCGCCTGTATTATAATTACATTTTTTCGCCAATTTTATATATTTGTCTGCATGTTAGTACATGTTAGATTTATCACTGACTTGCTATTGTGAAGATTGAACAATAGTGTCAAGAATAGTCGTATAATGTGATAGGTACATAGGAAAAACGAATGGGATCTTAATATTTCATATTCATGTTTCACATGTTTGAAACTTAGTCTAGAAACAAAGTTGTGATGTCTAACAGTATGAAGGACATTAAACAAGAAGTGGAATAATCAACATTGCGCATACATTGATCACGTTAATATTCGATAAATAAGATTATTTCAAACTCCTACACACAGCGTCAAGTGATTAAGCTGCGAATGTTTATTTCTTATATCAACGTGATACATACATGTTGTAGAAAAAGTATATCAAGTAAAGGTAATACACAATCGGACAGAGAAGGCAGCACTGGAACAGCGGACCACAGTCACAGAAAACCTGGACAAAGCACAGATCACACGGCACCATGCCTGACACTCAACTGAACATACATCTGCCATACATCCGGTTAAAGGGGTCGAGCTGATTTTTGAAATAATAATATGCTTATCAAAGTATCATTAAAATAGTATTCCAATGGAAAATACAAAGACCGTTAGCGATATTGTACAGGAACACACGGTTTATAACATCGCTTGAAAAAATATCTTCCAAAATGTATCAACATGACGAAAACACATTACACTTAGAGAAACGTCTGTCTAATGGAAGGTGTTAATAACGCATCCATTTCACAATGAGGCTGGAAGAAAGTAGATGATACACGAATATAAGATTTAGAGTTACTGAGAATGATAAAAAAGATAAAAGTTTTACCTTACACTTAGCGAGGATAATAGCGGATGTTAAGCGTTTTTGACGCATGGAATAGAGTATGTTTAGTTTGACAAATTATGAAAACATTAGTGATATTCTCCATACCCTCACCATTATCCTACACACAGCTGGTGAACAGGTTTTTACGTCGTGTGAAAAGTTAATGATATCGCAGCATGTTAATTTAAAAAGAGGCAGGCCAAATAGATGGTATAATGAAAAGTCTATCTAATGAGGCAGAAAATAACGCATAGATAATTGAAACCCTTCAAGTTTCTGGCGATTAGTCGGGGAAAATGTTTTGAGTTATTTTCTTGGATATTTGTTGAGAAAGATTGGTAGATTCCTCGTGTGTGTAACTCTATAGGCGAAGTGTCAGTGATGTTCACCGGTACTATATAACACGTTACACTTATATTTCATGGACGGCTACAAAAACGTCGGATTAGCTCTCCTGAAATTCTACAAGATTTATTATTGATTTATTCTATCTGCGTGTGGCTTGAACAAATGTTTCGATAATTGTTTTCTCATAAATTCCTAAGACTGACAAGACGGACGTTTTTTCTTCATTTTTGCAACGTTTACAAATGAAATATACATTGCTACGGACAGCCTCTTGAGATTTTAGCGGAGTGTGAAATTTTTAACTGAAACCTATTTAGACTAATCTTCTATAAATAGTACCCAGCAGATGCTGCGAGGTCATGCTCCCACGTTAATAGAACATTGTAATCGATTACAAACAACTTATTTCGGGTCAAACTTGAGCAACCTATAAAAACACTACCATGTAAAATGGGTTTAAAATAGGATACACTCAATTTGCTAGTCCTATTTTAGTGTTTTGTTTGTATTTGGTAGTGCTCAAAATAAAAACTGTAAACATTTGCATTTTAGATTTAGCTCTATATGTTGGAAATATCTTCACGCGAAAGGAGTACGTTCAAATTATATTGTCAAAGTCAATAGAAATGTCCACACATACGTATGTCCGTTCGAATGTTCGTCTGCTCAAAATGCTCAACAATTAATTTCGTATAAGCAGTTAACGAACAGGTTTCTATTCACACCCGTTCGGGTAGATGTACCTCCGTTCATTTCGGTAAACTTCGGATTTCTCTCGATATGTTCCGTTCCAATTCTTCGTCACGTGCTGACATGTTAATAGTCAAACTTTCTCACGGGACTTGAATTGAATTAATTTATTGAGTGTGTTTGAATCGACTTCAAGCTTATCGCTATTAAACTAGGTACTTATAAAATCATTTGATTTTAAAAATACAATATTTGACTTATGGGAAAGATTTAATGTAAATATGCAATGTGATATTAAAACAAACGTACGCGTTGGTTTTCCGCCACATTAACATAACATAAAACATGTTAATATACTTAATATTAGAGCGAGATTAGTCAATAATACCCGCTTTCATGCTTAAAGTAGGTGATCACGTGTGAGGTCCATATACTCAAATAACTTGTACTGATAAGGTTAATAATTCAGCTATCAATAACTAGGATTAAACATTTAAACAAATTAGGACAATTTTTATCCCGTCAGAAATGCGAGATTTCACAATTTGTTAAGTACATGAGGCGGAAATCAGACTAGAAAACCAACTGAAGAATAGACATAAACATATTTGAATGAAACAAGGCCTTTTAACATTTCAAGTATGACCTTCAAATACGTCGTATATGTTCCAAATTCTCAAAGGGATAATTATTAACCTTGGTATCACATTAAAGAATTGTTCCACGTGAGTTTGGAATGATTAAATTGACGTCAAAAGATTTAAGAAATAGTCCACTATATTTTACAAAATGCCACAAGGAAGAAAACCACGCGCATGTTCCGTCAATAAATTCTTAAAGGACAAAAAGGCTTTTGGTTTTTAAGGGGTTTATCGTCGAAACGGATCTTGTTAGTTTGTTAAATCTGAACTGAATCATGTAATGAAAGACATTACATATAATGAGATGGGATTAATTGTTACAATACACTGTGGGGAACATATTAACCAAACAAGGACAGTAGATAAGCAACATTAACTTGCACTTTGTTAATCAATTTTATGTACACTACTTCTTGTCATTACAAATAAAAAACAATGAAAATTGATTAAAAGTCATTAAAACAACATTTACCATTTTTGGAAAGAATAATTGACATCAGGCAGGAAAACACAAAGTCGTACGTAGATTATTTGACTTCATCATTATAAAATTAAGATTTTTATGTAATAAATTAACAATTCTGTCTTATTTTTCACAAAGTTTACATATGATAATGACGTTTTACGTGTTTCCCTGTAGGGATTTACGCCAGACATATTTACCCTTGGCAGAACTCGTAAACTGGTTTACTGTTGTTTTCGATTAATTGAGAAGCTGAAGTAAATACATATCTTAATTGAACAGTCTCAATTCTTGATGGAAATCCTGATTCTGCACTATTTCTCCAGAACTGAGTGTGTTTTTTCCGGAATCAAGTGAATAATAAGTGATCGAATGTGCATTTAGCAACATGTCACGCTGGTCACATTGGTAATAATATATTTATCACAAAAAATAACTATTGATGTAAACACAATTCTATGTAACTTTCCCATTGGATTACTATTTTATACTGGCCCTGAGTGGAAACATTTCTGGTTATGCGTTGGTGCCACTTATTATGTTAGCACATCCATAACGACATTTGCGGTCCTGAATTCTACCAAGACACCAGTTAGTAGCCAAAAATGGCAGACCGAGAAAGATTAATAAAGTGTTCAAAAGCTCATATGGCTTCAGTTTAGATCAATTTGAACAACAAATCTCACTTTTAGAAGTTTGTGAAAGAAGAAGATGTACACAGCTGTGTGTGTTCCCCGCCCCTCGTGTGTTCAGCTCAATCTTGGTTCTCTTATACCTTAATCAGAGAGTTCATACAAAAGGTGGGTGGTGTAGTATTTACATAAACGTTTTGTGCATGACATCATTCTTTCGAAACGTGGACACTTTCGCAGAATAACTATAGGGGACTTTTATGATGAAAGGAATTTTATGGGGGAGCTTAGAACAAAGCAATAAACTTAAAACAGAACCGGAACTGTTTTGGTGTATTAGTCATTATTGGCTCAAATAAAATGTCAAATATTTTCCGAATCTTGTTAAAATTTCCTGTCACTTCAATTGATTGTTGGGAGGAACTAGACATCTTAAACGATACAAAATAACTTTAAAAATCACAATTTAATGACAGCATTTAGCGGTCCTAAAATCCATTCGGTAAAAGCAAGACTCGGGACATTGCCCGCACGTGACATTTCATGTAATATGGTGCGAAGATGTTAATTGACTTCTTGGAAAGGGAGCACTTAAATGGATTACGTCACGTGATCTTGCATACATTTATTTCTGGTCGTGTTAAGTTTCCATGATTTGCTGAAATTCGATTCTTCTTTTTGAAATAGAACCCACAAACAGATGTGAGCGTGGTTACGGCGATGTCTCCATTAGTTTACTTTTTGCAATAAAACATGGTTGGTTTGGGGATGAGAAATTTGAATTACAGTATTTTCAGTTTTCAAAATTGTCGTAAAACAATCAAATTACAAAGTTTGTTTCTGGAGGGTGAATCATCTATCCAGTGATTCGTGATTTATGTTTAATAAATATGATTCAACATTGAATAATTGCCTGTATTATTGTCACCTTAGCATTGTACATGAATTGAACAGAATAGCAATAATGTTAATTCCAATTATGGGCCATTTCTGGCATACAATTACATTATAAAAATACACAAGTGTATGAAACAATGCATAACATAACAAAGGCTTGATTTTTGATTGGAAACACAAATAACTAAAAGAGAGAAAAACACAAAGCAAAACAACAACATGTACTCTTGAACATTAGTGAAACAAATACATGTATCACTCGTGCTGAATCAGAGAAATGCACACTACAACATTAGTGGTAGAACAATCTTCATCCAAAGGAAACCATGTGACAATTTGTCCGGCTCTTACGTCTCGAGGTTATGTTTATTTGTCAACTTAGATTTGCGCATTCAAGTATTTTGGTGCATTTTTCATATAACCATACCAAACTCACAAAGCAAAAGAGAACAAGACACTATAATTAAAAAAATCATTAAGCTGATATATTTATTTGATTATATAACAAAATACCTTTTATAATGCAATAAATTGAAGGTCAACATGTCAAGTTCTAATGGTAATCGTTGATGACTATTTAGCACGTTGTATTCTTAGACATAATGTACTACTTAAAATATCGCGTAAATCAAAGTGTTGTAGCAACTGCTTTTTAATATGTTTCAATCACAGATAACTATATCGTTGAAAACGAAAAAATGGTTTTTTTTGAAAATTTATATTTTTCTATAAAGGTTTATTTGTTTTAAATGAACTAGAATTTCAACCAATCAAAAACAAAAATTGACTAACAATATCTCCATAAACTAATTATATTCATTTACAGCAATGCTTAAAGTACTTACATGTCAGATCTTATCAAAATTGATGGACTAGTTAAAAAGTTATACTATAAAATGAAGATACTGTTTCACAGCCGATTCTTATGGTGCATTCAACACAAATCTATATGGCCGTCCCCCACAACGTGTTACACCAACGACAGATAAAGTAAATCTTTCAGGAATGGATTTTATGATATGAAGTTAATTTAGGCTTACATTTACCCCATAACATTGTTTGTGTAAACACACAACCTTTTTTAGATAAGTTGTATGTATAAAGCATTGTTTTTACTAAAAACTAAGTGCACCTCTTGAACCGGCTCGTGGATTTCTGTACAAATAGACCTTGAAAGAAAAATATAAAAAAAAATCGTGTTTTTTTTTTCGCTTTCAACGAAACAGTTACCTGTGGTTTCAATAACAGATGACTTCAGTTTCCATAAAAACAATTGGTAAAAGATAACGCATGTTAAAGGTTCGTACTGTTAACTTGAATGTACAAAGTATATACAGTCTACTGTATGAGCCAAAACAATGACTAATAAGACTCAATATGATAAACGCTATAGAGCATCAGTCCGAACATATGCTGTGAAGATATAAGCAAACCATAACAAGAGGATCATAAAACCATAATCACATAAATAACCTGTGCGTACTGGCTTAAATATGCCAATTGTATGTTTATAGTAATTGAGCTATTATCCTTCTTTTGACTTGGAATCATGCAACGAGTATAAAGGCACAAGTATTCTTTTTGATTGTCTACAATTATCGGATGTTTCTAGTATACATTATACAGACTGGTTCTTGTTCATTGTCACTGTACTGTTAAACATCACATCATTCACAAAACCAGTCTAATTTACTAAATATCAGGAGAAACGCCAGGCGCGTAGCTAGCCCTCTTGGCATGTGGATTCAGGATTGCACTAACAGGACTGAGTATGATACACGCTATAGAGCATCAGTTTGAACACATGATGTGAAGATATAAGCAAACCATAACAAGAGGATAATAAAACCATAATCACATAAATAACCTTTGCGAACTGACTTAAATATTCCAATTGTATGTTTATAGTAATTGAGCTAGTATCCTTCTTTTGACTTGTATTTGCTTGGAATATGTAATATTTTTTCCCACCCCATTCCTACCTTGCCCATATTTTAACTTAGTCAAGTCGTAGTTGTGCCACTTTAGGTCGCATAACATTAGGTCACTGTCCTTAGTGTTTTAACATGAGTCACGCCCTGGGGTTGGTGTGCCTCATTTGGTCGCCGTTTTGACATGGGTTTCTGTGGGCACTGCTCATTGTAGCTGTGTCGTGGAGTTTCTGATTTCTGTTCTTGGCTGGTTGGGTTGAGTGCTACCTACCCTGTCGGATTTCTCATACCTTTTTTGGAATCATACAACCAGTATAAAGGCACAAGTATTCTTTTTGATTTTCTACAATTATCAGATGTTTCCAGTATACATTATACAGACAGGTTCTTATTAATTGTCAATGTACTGTTAAACATCACAACATTCACAAAACCAGTCTAATTTACTGATTGCCAGGAGAAATACTAACGATTATAAAAGATAACACCACTCAGTGAAATGAACACATGTCAACACAAGTCAAATCTGTCAGAAATCACGGTACTCATCTATTGTTGGAACCCGTTGTCATTATGCCACCACATGAAGTGGAATCGTCGAAAAGTTTATCAACATTTTATTGCCTAATCGTTTAGTAGGTGAGCAATAAAAGCATACACGTACAAAGCAGAGAATCCAATAGGCCGCACCGGAATTATTTGTTTATAACCGACCGCAATTAAAACTCATTAACGTTCATGTTACACGTAGGCCGTAAAACTACATGACGGACAATAAACTGCATCAGAACTAAACTGTCTGTTATTAGGGAAAATGGTAGCAATATTCATCATACAGAAGCCATTAGCCATTTATACACACACGGTGCCTGGTTGATCTTACTCTAACATACAGAAAACAAAAAGATAACCACATCAACCTTTCTGATTTCAAGGCTTGATTATGGGGTACGAATCAATTAAACATTGTTTTGTTATGTGGAGTTTGAACAACACGTGTAGGTAATGTAGAAACACACCTAAAGCTACGCCCACATGTACGCATTTACACTGGACATTTAAAGACTAAAGATAATTACATTGTATATCAAGATATGAGCAATTATCATAAAATCGTTCTTTCACGTCACCAACTTTTACACGTTGTTATAGTCTGATACCAGAATATTGCGAAAATAAATTATATCGAGGAAGCAGTTTAACGTTGTGTTATTCGGAACAGCTCAGTTCATTCAACACATACGAGAAATTCAATGATTGATTATGGTACTAATATATTGTTGAGCTCAAAGAAACCAACCAAAAGATAGGTCCATATTCCTGAACAATACGAACACCGGATACGAGATTAGAACTTTTGCAACGGGACATGAGGTTGCTGGTTCCACGTTCTATAGCTTCAACATTTAGGTGCTCATCTAGCTATCTTGCATCATAGCACTCATTGTAACAATGTAGTTTTCTGTCGGGTTGGAAATAAATACCTGTGTTCTTGTTAATATATAGGAACACGTAACGAGGAAGTCTACTAATATATTATGATTAATACACTGTTAACGACACTTAAAATACAACATACTTATTGAAAAAGCAGAACCAGCTGTAAACATGACAATGACTGGTGTTTAATATGGCATGGTCATTGGCAGGCAACCATTGCTCTATCCTTCTGCTGCTGAAAGTTACCAGTTCAAAAGAAATCCTGCACATCACAGCTTTTGTAACGAGCATTACGTAATAATGGCGATCATGAATTCCTAATGTTTGGAGATCTTTGTGAACTTTACTAAAAAGCAATTAAAGACAGGTGCTACTCGTGTAAGCCTCAATAAAACAGGAAACCAAATCAAAGTAAAGTAGTACCAGTATCTTGTTTATTTATATGATTATTTTAATTGATGATATAAATTTCCATCGTTTTTTGAACGTGCAGAAATAAAATCTGTTGCATAGCAACAACATACTAACAAAGCATGTTTAGGGGAGAAAATGTTTTTTTGTAATAATTCTCATCAGAACTGTATCTTTTTATCGTTATGCTGTGATATAGAAAAACAATTAAATCTGGAATTAACCTTTGTTTATTCGCAAGGTGGGGTTTAATATTGTGTGCTAAGTTCTTGCAGAAATGGCGAAAGGAAATGTGAAGCTTTGAAACAACACTTCAGAACACTCACTATTGTATCGACATTATGTTTCTATTCTATGGTATAGAACTCCAATAATGCGAAAGATACTTTTAATAAGCGTTAAGACCCCCATAAGCATTCTTATTGTTTTGATCAGTTTAAGTATTCAAGATTCTCAACGAGGCTAATTCATTGATTAAAGTCGTTAAAATTATCAAAGTATGAAACAAAGGTTTCAGGGTTCCAAATTTGGAATGAGTTTTGTGTAGTTTTGTAATCAATATAATATGAACCAAATACGGATCTTCCCAGAGATAAACTGATTTATACTGTCAAGAAATATATATGAACAAAAAGGTTGATTATAGTAGAGACAAATGATTACATGTATTGGTGAGTGCAATGTCTCTGTGCCATTTCATTGAGTTTTGATCCAGAGCTGCTGCTAACAAATCTCCTAGTTTCGCAGTTATACACATATCACTAGAAACTGGTGCTATAACTGACTTTTGATAATAATAATAAATATCAAACGTTTTAATGATTCATTTTGTGTATTTTCAGAAACGCTATGCCAGATACAAGAAAGGGAGAACTGACGATTGAAAAGACGCCGTCATATTTTGTCACCAAAGGAATTCCAGAGAAAATATATAAAATGTCAAAGAAGACAAAGCTAGTGATTGTGTTTCGGGATCCTGTAACTCGGGCAATATCAGACTACGCCCAACTAGTGAGTAGAAACCCTGAGGCCAAAACATTCGAAGAATTAGTGTATGTGAACAATAGAACCCGGATTGTAGATACCTCGTGGACCATCGTGAAGATTGGTGTCTATGCCCAACATTTAACACGGTGGTTGGAATATTTTCCATTACGTCAGATTCACTTTGTGAGTGGGGAAAACTTAATCATGAATCCTGCACATGAGATGAAAAGAATACAAGAATTTCTTGGATTAGAACAACACATCACAGCTGATAATTTTACATACAATCATACCAAAGGTTTTCCATGTTACCGTAGAGAGGTGGCGACGAGTAAATGGCATTGTTTGAACGAGGAGAAGGGGAGACAACACCCGGACATTAAAAGTTCGGTTAAAAGACATCTACAGGACTTTTATCGTCCATTTAATATAAAACTCTATAGTATGACTGGGCAGGACTTTGGTTGGTCGTAATTGGAGTACACAATATGGCTGGGATTTTATTTTGTTCGTGATATTTTAGAATATGTTATGATATGAAACAATTATTACGAATTCATGTTGATTATTCGGAGATGAAATATTTTTGTGCCTAATATGTTGTTTCCATGGGAGTCAATACCCAATATATTTCCGTCGTCATCACATTAAGTTTGGATATCCATTTCGCCCATGTGCCTGACGTTATATAACAATGCACAGAGTACATAATGTACGTCTGCTTTATTCCGAGCTAACGATTGCTGATTAATTCTCGATTCCGACTAAGTAACACGTTGTAAGCAATCACTTTATAATCAGACATTATTGTAGTTAGCTATACGACGTTATATCTCACGTTTTGTAGTCTCGACGGTATCATTAACTTCTTAATTAACTTCATTATTACCTATATTAGGTGTAAAACGTGGCATTATTCACTATATTAGGTGTAAGACGTGAACATTGAGACTAGGAACCAGTAGTTATACAAGACGATGAATATACAAATACTTAAATCATGTTTTAAAGGTTTCCGGTCCGGAGTTTGGGAGCGGCTCGTAATCGAAGCTTCTGATTGGCTAGTTCAAAACACTTACATACACTTGACTAATCAGAAATTTTCATTCTGATATTGATCAGTTTTATAACATTATCTCAAATATTAATATATTCAGGATCGATGAAGTCCATGTGCAATGTATGATCTTTTGTTTTCATATATAGAACCAAATGTCTGATTTTCGCAATTACTTCGAATATTTTACAGATGTACGGCTTTTATGTATTCTAATTTCCTTTGCAATCATGATTCATTCTTGTGATACATGTACAACATAATATTTTTTGTGCTGTTATGAAATTTAATATGAAAATAAGGCATTGGTTCCTATAATATGTACTGGTAATGTCAATATCTAAATATCGCTTGTATATGTACAAATATTTAACAGTAAGGCCTAATCACACATAATATTAGACATACGATGTATTAGATGCCATCCTAGATGTTGTAAACTGTGCTTCAATGTTCTAGTAGTTTACTCATATAGTTGCAGATTAAGTTACACGTGCAAATAAGTTACACACGAGCATAATACACATCGAAAGACGCCGGTACAGTACCAATGCATTAATGTCATAACCGAAAACAAATTGAAGATATGTGTCATGTGATTATTTCGTAGGCTGAATGTGAATTTGCTGTTATATTTCATCCTCGCAGTTGTTTGATAATCAATTCTCCAAACAAACATATGAAAATGAATTGATAAGTAACATCGGTATGAGAAAAAATGTATTTAATCTCACACAAATACACGTAGAATTTATGTGCTACATTTTACCACGTGTTGAAAACTACTTATACAATGCTATTACTGGTTTCATATAATGTTTTGGTATGCACAAACTTGTCGTATGTAGAATTATATAGTATAATGAAATGTATTACTAAGCATTATTACTTTATAAAACAAATACCGACAACATAAGTGGGGTAATTTCATATAAAAAGCTTTGACGTAAATATAGATTTATTGAATGTAGGAGCTTTGTATAAACCTGCACATTACGTCCAACAATCGTTATGTCTGTATTGATGCATGGTAATTACACTTTTACTGGGAGGTTTTATTAACCTTAAGTATTTTGTTGGTATTATGTTGGGAGTTTTTCAACTGATCGAACTCGATGTATGCTTGCTATTACGCAACAAAAGATCGTTTGTAGTCTTTGTGCACCCAGTCTTACATCTCTTCATTCGTTGGTTTGTGTGACTGTGTACAGGGATATATTAACAATACACTAGAACGTCCTACAGATAGAAAGTATTTTTAGCAAAATAACCGGCATCATGAACTGTAATATTTATTCATACTACTTTACTAGTATTCATGACGTGTTGTTATTTATTGCTTGTGGAATATTCTTATAAAGTCATGTATATTAGCTTCGAACGTGAGTAATTATGCTAATACTGGATATCAAGTTTGCTGAAACAGATAGATAGTAGTCTAAAGTAGAGCTTTTTAGGAATAAAAGTTGTATATGATGGCGAGAATGATGATGGAGATATATTGAACAGGGTATTAGTTAGGAGGTCAGAAATAGGAATAGGGGTTTATAGAGGGTCAATAGTACTTCTAAAAGTTATTTATGTACGTGTAACGTTTGTATCAAATATATAATGGACCTATTAAAATTCAAAATTTTATATTTTTCTAAGTTCTAAAAAATCAAATTCAATATGGTTCATTGAATTGTTAATAATATGGATAAAATGCTCTCTGTGAGTGCGTGAGTTCGTACTGATTTACAGTGACTGTTATGTTAGCTACGTCAGATCATATATTTTGTAAACACGAAACTGGTTGCTTAGTACATGTTACTGAAAATTATAAATATTTTGCACAGGGTGATTAGAAAATTACGATATGTACTGCAAAATGAATTCCGTTTATATTTTCACAAAATGTTTTTTTCTGTATGGCACTTTTTCACGTGCAGTGTTGCTGTTATCGCACCCTTTTCCGGTGCAGTTTGTCAGTAATTGCACTCTTTGCCAATGCAGGATTACAGTAAACGCACTATATTATAGTGCGGTATTGACATTAATGCACTGTTGTCCGTCGTATGCATGATAATGATATATTTGTATGTTATAACGAATTGTCAGAGTTGTCATATATGTTGCATCCAATATTCATTCATGTATAGATAAATAAATTATGTAATGACGTCATACGTACACTGTTTGTAATATTGTTGTTATAATGTTGAAAATATAATAAGATAAATAAAATATATTATATATTTATTCTCCTTTCTTTTTCTGCGTTCTATCTATTTTGGACCGATTAGGTATTGGGTGAGGTATCTCCCTATAGTTTGGTTACGAATGGCGTATCTTTTGACCAAACTATATGTTGTGCTACATCTAGATTTGGACAAATGTAAAGTTTATGTAATATCGTCTGTTTTTCTGTCCTGCACTGACAATCAGCTGTCTCCAGAATACCCTGTCTGTTTATATGTTTCCACAGACTAGTGTCCTTCATCCACGAAAATATATGCTAGTATGGCATGGTGAAAAGTACGTGTTTGTTATCGCAAAAACGTGATAGTAGGCTAGGTAATTGGATACCTGACTGGTTGCATGTTCGAAAATGCCCATATGCCGCTCCCGTGATTTATCAAAGTCAGTACGGTGAGAGAATAATAACCATATGGTATGTTTTTTTAAAATGAATTATGCGGAGCATAGCCTTTATTTGCTTTATTTCTACTGAAACATGGCGGCATATATATGTACCTCCACCCGGATTTTAACTCGGGTCGCCAGATTAGACGGCAAGCGCACTAACCACTGAGCTACGGAGGCATTACCTAGTTAGATATTCAAGCATAAAAAGAAAGTTGACTTCGTTCTCCCTTGCATACCTATGCCATTGCGGCTATGAATTGCACCAGAAAAACGTGCCAAGATGGACAAATATTTATAAACAATGGGTGAGAGTAAGTTTTCAAAATGGTGCCAGCTCATACCCAACGGCTGTACTACATCTCAATGCAGGTCAAACATGAGTTGATACAATTTGTAAAACTATACAATCTTAAACACAACATATTTATACCGGTGAAAAATGTATATTGATATGATTCAATCCCAAACAAACTGTACAGTGACCGACTGCTCCATTTTAATATTTATCTTTTCATTATAAAGGTTTCATCACTGTGGATACTCTTCCGATTAATTGTGCTTCTAACACACTCTTTATACCAAACACCGGTGACTTGGCTAGCCGTGTGCTGGCATGTTGTCAATGGGGTCTGTATGTATGACCTAGACGTCAAATGACAAGAAGCTAACAATCAAATGAGCGTTCAACAAGGTATCACGTATCCGTACTTTGTCATAAAACTAAACTTGGTTAACCATTCGGAATGCGGCTTATCAGTTAATATATCTTGTACAACTGCTTGTAAACTCTACAACACTACAACCTAATTGTCATTATTGTCGTGGTTAGTTATGTTATCAACCTAGATCTAAGAGTTGTTAGTTTCCGACCAGTGAGCGGAAAACGAGATAATATTCACAATGATATGATATGTGACGTTGGTTTACATTGACATGCCGTTATAAAAACATATCTCATATATTATCTTTACATACCGTCTTTATTTTCATCAATTGTGATTGAATTGTACATACATTACGTATAAATCGTTACTCTTATTAATAGATATAAAGTTACCTGTTTGAAAATAATCGACTGAGATTCAATTAATGGAGCATAAACTGAATTAGGGTGGCGCCGTGATCGAGTGGGTAACTCTCGTAGGTTCGAATCTCGACAAAGGCAAACGAGATCAGGTAGCCCCCATATTAACACCACAAATACTAGTATTGCTTTTAACAGTTTTTAAGAGGCATTTCTGCGTTATGTAATACTCCAGCATTGAACAAACAATGTTTCACATACATTATTTTTCCACTTCGCTGTCACCGTCTGTCTGGCAGCCTCAGCAATCCACTGAATTTTGACAAAATGAACCGACAAACTTGTTATTCTGGAATAGAATATTCATGATATCTCTCAGTAAATGAAATTGACAAGTAGACACACACATAAGTTAGATACGCCAATATACACAAAAGTATTAATTACAATTACAGCGCTAATTTACTAAATATCTATTTAACAATTAGAATCGCACCTGCTTAGCTGTACGTATCGTTTTCTTAATTCTATGTTATTTACTGGCGTTAATCTGTATACGTAATGGTGCGAAACGTGAACAAGACGTATAACACGTCAGTGTGCAGGGTGATGTGTTGTAAATATATCTGACCCTCTGGAGCTTTGTCATGGAAACCATTCATGCGTTCATAATATTTCAGTTTTTCTTAATTATAAATCAAATAAATCCCATTGAAATAATACATTATGTTACGCTTTGTTACGTTGCGTTAGTTGCATGTTACTAAGTGCTAACTGTGAAGTTTTGACGATCGTGAACTGCAGTTGAGTTAAGTTGAGACCCATTGTCAATACAACACAATAATTATTTATTTTGAGTATGATATGTGTACTATTGTCCTACATCGTCGTGCATATATTTCACAACAAAAACAAAATCCACCATGCAAAGACTCGCGTGTTGAATGCATGCAATATCTTTACAATGATCAAAAACAGTAAATATGATTGTCCATATTATATCCGTAATTTTAACATACTTTAATAATACTCTGCATTGTGCACTCATCCTGAGTATTTGGTCTTGAATGGAAGTTCCACTTGTAATTGTTTTATACTTGCGATTTCATTCAATAAGGTTTTGGTTTTCAAAAAAACACGCAACTTAACATCGTTACAAGAGAAGCTTCAGACATATAAAAAAACTCATCAACGAGGATTAGCATGGCAAAGTCTAGTTGTCGCAATGTGAAGGGTGCTTAGCTGTGTTGTCGCATTCACAAATTCTGAGTTTATGATGATTTTTATATATTATATTGTATACTTTCACTTGTCCTCGCTAAAAGCAAGGTAAACGTCCGCTATGGAAATCAAACAGGGAAGCCAAGGTAGCACTCAACCGAACCAGCCGAGCACTGAAATCAGAAACACTACAACACAACTACACTGAGCAATACCTACACATAAGACATAAGACTTACAATCAGTCCCCACCGAAACAATCCAGGATGACCCAATTTTACACAGTAATTATAGAATAGCGGAGGGCCTAGTTTAAAATTATAGGCAAGGTAGGAATGGAGAGGGAAATAACATTACATATTTCTAGCAACTACACTGAGCAAAGCACACAAACGAGCCATAGAAACAATTAAAAAAGTCCCAAAAATGCAGGATGACCCAATTTCACAAAGAAATTATGGAATAGCGGTTATTGCATGAGGCCGAAACGCACACACCCCTGCCAAAACGGCAACAACACGAGGAATACCCACCCCGTGACCTAGTTTAAAACACCAAGGGCAGTGAGCTAAATTATTGTTAATGCGACATAAAGAGGCAAAGCTACGTCTTAACCTAGTTTAAACTAATTAAGTCGAATCTAGTGTCAGTTAATTATAAACACAAAAGTTATCAGAAAAACATAGTTTTCCCACATGGAAGTGTGGTTTTGTTCGGAATTTATTGCACAGTGGATGAAATAATGACCGGATCGAAATAATATTCCTAGACTTTTGTTAGGAATAAATTGAACGCATTATTTTTACGACTTCCTACAGCGCTTCAATTACACAATCCCTGTTCAAACAGCAATCATTCTGTACAAGGTTAGATATCGAAACCTATCTCCCAATGGACTTATACAGTAAATCACACAATTAGCTAAGATGCATTAAGACGTATCTGAGAAGATTTACTCGTGAAGAAAGTAACATTACAGCAAGTTGCCGACTCAGAATAAAAAACATCCAATCGATCAGATAGAAAGGCCTCAATAATCCATTTATCATCCTCATGGTGTTGGTGACTGGTGAAGCTAGTATGTTCAAATTAAAACGACACAAGTGTGAATTGAAAAAGGGCTTTATTTTGTAAAGCCAGATACCTTATACACAGTATAAGGTTCTTAAAAACATATATATATCAAAATGAGGCTTACTAAATAAAGCCTAAACACACTATATGGAATAATAGTTAAAATGAAAACATATATGGGCGAAACAAAGCGCCACTGAGTCAAGCTAGCTTGACGCACGCCCATACAAACCAGTCACCATTACCATTGTTTCGAACATAAGATGCATTGTAACATAGAAAAACAATAACTAACAAATATTTTGAAACGTAAGTATATACAGCATGTAAAATCATATTGACACAAAATGCTGACACGACTGATCGTCCCATGTCATAAAAAGTGGAAAAGTGTTGTTCGCACATCCATTGCCAAAATGAATAATTCAGTCTACACATATATCACACATCCATGATGGAAATGAATAATCCAGTTTTTATGTATATACACTTAGTCCGGAATATCTGACATAGGTTATATGTAAAAACATTCACTGGTGTTACTGAGAGGATAACACTATATACACAGTCCTGTCTGTGGATGAGTAAATTAACACAAAATTATAGGTAGCACCCACTGATTATTGATACAAGTGTTCATGGATAACAACTCATATCAGTATATCATAACACTAGATTTTGAATAATTATTCATATCACATGGTAGTATCAAAACATACAATTAGTTCCAATGCAACACAATTTAAGGTAAAAGTCTTTCCTGAACAATATTATTTGTGATTTTACCCGCAGCATGCCGATCATATATACTTTGTTTCAAATATGTTAGAAAACATTAACTGAGAATTTCAAATCTAGAAAATTGTTGAGAAAGAATGGCTGCTTAAGTCAGACCATTCCCTCCGAACAACTTCTGACTTGTATCTTAATGCCAGTATCTAAGGATACGCATATATATAGATAGATAACATGTATATAAAACAGCATGCTGCATAGGTAGAACATTATTACGAGTACATAAGAATGATGGCTGCTTCAAATGCTAGGCCATCCTCCCTAATACAATACAGCATGAAATTACTGAATAATTGACTAGCAGGCAATGAGAGACTAGATTATTACCTAAGGGAAGGGGTGTAGGCCTGGGAGGGGAGATGTTATCACAGAAATACAAGCACTGATAAATATGGCTGCTTAAGCGAGACCATGATGAAATCAGTGTGTAAAATTAAGATTTGATTGTGTTAAATCTTTAGCGTTGGTGCACGCAAGTATTTACGAAACGCCCCAGACTTCCAACGGCCTAGTTGTTGTATATGGGAGTCTGAATACTGGAGCTGTTGAGCATGTGTTGCACCACCTATTCTAAATGAGTGCGGTGTGTAGTGTTCCGGGTTTAGACCCGCTGCTCTCACGCATTGTCGTAAGCCTTTCCTGAAATATTTGTCCTGAATTGGTTTCCCAGATTTGGACCTGAAAAGAGGACCTGTGTGTTTATTTGTTTTATGCAAATATAATAACAGGGTCGGATAGGACATATGACCTTATCTGATTGTCTCGTCACTTGAACATAGACAGGTCGAGAGCTGTGCTTATAACTGTCTAATTGTAATGAGCATGATGAAGCTGTATTTCCTGAAACCTGAAGCTTCACGTTTTGTACCTGAACTGTATGGTTTGTACTCTTTGACCGTGTAAACTCACTGATACGAAGAAGTGCAAAGAAAGCCAAGGTAAACATGGACCTGAAAAGTCTAACAGTATATCTAGAATTGAATACTGAAGAACATACTTTGGTGATGGCCTTCAGTTGAGAGAGTGAAAGCGGTCTACGTAAATCCGATGGAGGTCTGATTTGTTTGCACCCTTTCAGTAACTGTTTGATGATGAACGACTGTGAAGGATTTTTGTGACCCCTTAACATGTTAATGTAACATAGCGCTGATACCCGTGTGTTAATTGTAGAGAATTTGTGCCCTATGGAATGACAATAAGCAATGAACTTTGATAGTTTTGATCTAGAGCACCGACTTGTAGGAGGGCAGTTGTAGTAGGACATATGAAACTTAGAATACATTCTAAAAGCTGATTTGTAAGTTTTCCTTGAATTCTTGGATAATGATGAATCAAGCAGTGAGTGTACTACAGACTTTACAGATTTTCTAACAGATGCCGTGGAATGGTTGTTGGTTGTCTGTCCATGAAACCTGCTGTCTTGAGTAGGAAACTCTCTATCTGAAAGCGAGAAAGCATATCCGGTAGAATATTGAGCTTGCCGCTGACATGTTGAGCTTTAACCAAAATATTATGTGTCATACATGATAGCACTAGGCGCCTAACTAAAACCATAATTCTTTGATCTTTGCTAGTTTGTTTGTTTATAATGAAGACCACCGCCTCGTTGTCAGAGTGAAGAATTAAACATGTGTTGTTGAGTTGTGATCCCCATACTTCCAATGCTAAAACAATGGGAAAAAGCTCCTTGTATGTAATGTCGTAAGACTGAAGTGCTTGAGGCCATGCCCCATAGAACCAGTGTGAACTAAACATAGCCCCGAAACCCATAGAGCCTGAGGCGTCTGTATATAGATGTAATTTGTCACATGAAATCCATTTTTGTTCCAGCAAAACTTTTTTACCATTGAAATGGTCAACAAACAACTGCCATGCAGATAAATCTCTCCTAGCTTCTCGGTTTAAGGTTATTCGATGATGAGCCTTTGAGACTCCAATAGTGAGATCAATAAGGCGCCTGAGAAAAGCCCTGCCAGGAAGCACAACTTGACAGCAGAAATTAAGTAACCCTATTAACGATTGCAACTGTTTTAATGTAATTTTACGACATTTGCTATGTTGAATAAGAAGGTCCCTAAGTTTTATCAATTTGTCCAAAGGCAGTCTGGCCTCCATAGCAATGGAGTCTAGTTCTAAACCCATGAAAGTTATTGTAGTGGAAGGCCATACAGTCTTTTCATTTTTGATAGGAACACCTACTACAGAGCACAACTGTAAAAAATTTTCCATGTTATTTTTGCATGTATTTGAACCAGGAGGACCTAAGAATAAAAAATCATCTAGGATGTGTAAAATATGGTGAATTCCCAACTTGGACGTACAAATCCATTTAAGACCCGAACTAAAACGGTCGAAAATTGTGCATGAAGAACTGGCTCCCATTGGTAGACACTTGTCATAATAGAAAGATTTTAAGAACTGAAACCCTAAAAGATGGTAATCAGAAGGGTGAATAGGAATTATTCTAAAGCTGAATCTATGTCTGTTTTCGACATGAGACATCCTGGACCTAGAGAAATAAGAAGCTTAACAGCATTTTCAAAAGAAGAGTACTGAACTGTACACAATTCTTCGTCTAGAAAGTCATTAACTGAGCTACCCGGCGGATGACTAAGATGGTGTATCAATCTGAACTGTCCCTCTGTTTTCTTAGGAACCACACCAATTGGACTTATGTTTAAGTTAGGTAGGGGATGGTCAGAATATGGGCCTGCGATTCTACCCATGTTGAGTTCGAGTTGCAATTTCAATTTGACTTCTTCAGGGTATTCCCTACAGGACTTCAGATTCATAGAAGTGATACTTGACCTGGTGCCAAGGTAACCTAGTTTAAAACCTTTAGTGAAACCATTCATGATATAATCAAAGAATTTATAACCTTTTAAGTACTTTTGGAGGATTTGACTTTGAATTGGGGTAGGCAGATTTTGAACTGGACTTACTGTTTTTTTTATGACTGATTAGGCTGTTTGTTAAAAGTTCTTGAGGTTGTATTCCTTTTGTGGAAAGATTTGTCTCTTGGTGAAGATTTGACATTGCAGTCACCTGCCTGATGTTGCCCTCTGCAGTACCCGCAGACGTGTGGCAAGGGACAAGATTTGTTGTGGCATGAGCCAGATCTGTTGTATGCCCAACATGTGTTGTGGAGAAAGCTTGTTCTAGGTTTGGAACGAAAATTAGGTTGCTTTCTGGCTGGGGGGGAATGAAATGTCTGACTGGCCAGAGCATCAGTGGTAGACCTTATCCAGAACTCTGGGTGCATTTGATCCCAAGGCCAGGGGGTTGATTTAGGCGATTTTTTGCATGTTTTGGGTCTAAATTGACGGAAATCGCCGTCATATGTCTCCCAAGCATCGCCAACATGTTTTGTTGCCAGATCCCTCACAAGCTCACCATACTTCATAAGTTGAGGAGTTTCTGTAGGGTGAGCTTGGGAATAGATTGCAACGTAACGCATAAAAGCCGTTGTCCATTGCTCAATGGAATTGATGGTGGGCTTTTTCCTGTTGGAAACAACAGAAATTTTTGTAGAATTTTTAACACAGAGACTGAAATCTTCTGGCTTGCGGGTCTCTGTTGCTGGCAACAACTTACTGAAATCAATAAATTTACCCTTAATTATTCGTTTTCTCAGCTTGCTAGGTATTAAAGATTTGATAGAGGTAGAGGAGGGAGGGATAAGATGTCTCTCATTACCTGCTAAAACCTTACAAGGTTCATCACTGTCACTGGAATCACTGTCTGACGACACACTAGATGCGTCAGATTCATTAGAGTCTGAAAAGTGTTCATCAAGGAAGTCCATGGCACATACTTCCTCCTGGAACACTGTTGTTGTTCGGCTAGGCCCCGGTACCTGACCATCTTCGACTACCTTCCGTCGTTTAGGAGTAGGTGCCTTACGTTTTGGCGCCTTGCCCTTGATTCGACGTAACTGAAAAACAATCCTTATCATTAATTAAGGAAAATTAGTGCCGATTGGTTTGGTTAACCTGCTCACATACTTTCTTTGAGTATGAATTATAAAAACACTGTAGTGTGTGTAACCATATTTCAACCTTTACATTGTAAATGAAGTACCTAATTTAAATATAAATACATGATTTAAATTAGATATGGACAAGCAGTAACCTGTCCTTTAGTACTGCGTAATAACTTTCAGTTACCGTATATTCATAAATAGTGAAAGGGACCGTTATTAATGTTGAACCAATATGGTTACAGTATATTTACTGATCTAGTCCCCTATAAAATCCTATACACATTCATCATTTATTATAACAATGGGAAAGTTAGCACTAAAATGTGCTAATGGTGAACCGTTGAAAGTGTTATAATATGACTGTCATATAATGTAAATCTACTTAATAATAGTACTTCTGAAATTAAGTAATCTATTTTAATATCCTGTAATTTGTAGGACAGAGTGACACTGCTTATAATTAAAACAAGGCACATGACCAAGTGCCACATAGCAAGAAGTACCTGCAAGCCAAAGTAAATGATTGGTTACTATAGCAGGTGATAGTACTTTCAATAAAGGGTACTATAAAGGGAGTTTAACTTGCAAAACAAGGTTATAACCAAGTTCACCATAGCAAGAACTGCCCTCAACCCGATATATCAGTTACAATCTTGACTGAAAACGTGTATATATTATATGTACTGCCTAACTGGGAAAACTAACACACCCTGTTAACCTGCCAAATGCTAAGCAAATGACCGGCACCGTCAAGGATACAATAGTTAGCACCATGATACCCAGACCTTATAGACAGAAAGCTCATTATACAAAAGTATGGAGCTTATATTATAAAATATTTGATCTAAACTGGCACAGCCTAACCGAAAACATGTACAAAAACTGGGAAAACTAACACACCCTGTTAACCTGCCATGAGCTAAGCAAATGACAGGCACCCTCAGGGATACAATAGTTAGCACCGTAATACCCAGCACCATAAAAAGTACATTACCATGATAGAAATACAGCAGGTAGGCTTTGTGTGTCACAGTTTACTTCCAAATAGAGTAGTCGCCGACTGTATGGGTTCCAAATATTATATACCTGTAATAATAAACAGAACGAAAATAAAAACTATGAAACAAAATGCATACATGTGTAAGCATTGTGCCTGGCTGAAGATTGGATTTGGACATAACAGCGGTTAAGTCTGTACACATTAACACAATGGTGTGTTTGAACCATACCACAATTGTGGACAGACAGTAACATTGGGTTACAATGGATTCACCGATTCGGTCCTGTATTACTGGTACTATAGTTTGTGCCACCAGACAAATGTATTAACTACATTTTTTCAGACAATAAAAGCCTGGCAGAAGACTTGGCATTAAAAGAAATATACATAACTTTTAACAAAATCTTTTAGATGTTGCGACTACTGCTGCTCTGATGTTGTTGAAGAGCTTTTCCTGGCCTTCCTGTGTAAGATGAACACCGTCCGGGGCTATATTCTTCCTGATACTTTGTTCCGACCAGAAACCTTTCAAAGACCACAACGTAATTGGCTCGTTTTTGGGATACCAATGTTTAAGCTGATCGTTAAAAGCATCCACTTTAGAATTAAAAAACTCCTCATTCACTGGGTATCTGGTAAACCTGACTGGTTTTACTCTGTATGTGGTTGGTAAAATAACCACCGATTTAATGCTGCTGATTAATCTCAGCTTTTCAATCAAGTCCTGAAACCTACTGAGAGTGTCCTTCACATCACAGTTGTATAAATCATTTGTCCCAACTAAAATAATCACTATGTTAGGATTAAAATCCTGCACAACATCAAGGTTATTAATGAGAACGTTGATATTGGCTCCTGGAAAGCCTGAATATTGAACCATAAATTGCCTTGGGTCCAGATTTAAGCAAAAACTTTTTTCATTGTCTTCTCTGATGAATGACTTGAGGCGTGAAACAAATGAATGTCCAAATATCTGCACCTTCACTGGCATCGTAACCACAATATAAACAAAACTGTCCTGAATTTCCGCTCGGCACGAAAACACTCCGTGAAAAAAGTAAACAAAGGCAAAATATCACTAACCCTTGCTCTCAGCGACACAGTGTTCACACGGTATGATGACTACCAAACTCACACGACGTTTGTTGGTGATAAACACAATATAAAAACAATAACAATATCAAAATTCGATGTAAAACGATGCCAGAAATAAAATTAAATTGCGTATTGAGAAGGCTGCAGGAAATGTGAAATGCGCATGCGCGACTATGATCACGGCGTGGTTGCGTGACTCATATACACGACGGGCAGCCAGTAGTTTAATCCAAATAGAAAAGCACGGCGGCTAGTCAATAACAAAGAAATATGTATTAAAATAGGGCTACAAAAGGCAACCCCATTTTCTGTCATAAAACATTCTATACAGGTATAAAAATCATCTATACTTAATCCTATATAGGCAATCCTGGCTTTATTGAAAACATGACGTTATCCTGTAATGTACGTATCTCGTAAAATTTCTAAGCTGATTTCCAGGATCTGCATACATGTAAAGTAACAAATTACTGACTTATAACTCCGTCCTTGGTAATGTTGTTTGTTTGTGGAACCACAACACACATACGCCATGTACATAATAGTATGACTGCGAAATAAATGTTTCAGTCACCATATAACCACAGCCTTATCTTGGTACACGGGGTAAAACTTTTGATACACAATAATATTTGACGAAACCTAAATTGCTTGGTCTATCTGTTATTGAACAATGTTCGATATTCTAAAATTGAACAACCTTAGTGTCAAATTAAAGAAATGTTTGACGTGAGTTTGAACTGATTAAATTCACGTCATGAGATTTAAGAAATAGTCCAATATATTTTACAAAATGCCACAAGGAAGAGAACCACGCGCATGTTCCATCAATAAATTCTTAAAGGGCAGAAAGGCTTTTAGTTTTTATGGGGTTTATCATCGAAACGGATCTTGTTAGTTTGTTAAATCTGAACTGAATCATGTAATGAAAGACATTACGTATAATGAGCTAGTATTAATTGGTACAATACACTGTGGGGAACATATTAACAAAGCAAGGACAGCAGATAAGCAACATTATCTTGCACTTTGTTAATCAATTGTATGTATACTACTTCTTGTCATTACAAATAAAAAACAATGAAAATGGATTAAAAGTCATTAAAACAACATTTACCATCTTCGGAAAGAATAATTGACATCAGGCAGGAAAACACAAAGTCGTTCGTAGATTATGTGACTTCATCATTATAAAATTGAGATTTTTGTGTAATAAATTTAGAATTCTGTCTTATTTTTCTCAAAGTTTACATTTATGGTAATGACGTTTTACGTGTTTCCCTGTAGGGATTTAAGACAGACATATTTACTCTTGGCAGAACTCGTAAACATGTAACGGGGAATCTTTAGTTCTTGTATAAATAATAGCATTGGGGAAAGCTTTGGTGTGTTTACTGTTGTTTTCCATGAATTGGGAAGCTGAAGTAAATAAATATCTTAATTGAACAGTCTCACTTCTTGATGGAAATCCTGATTCTGCACTATTTCTCCAGAACTGAGTGTGTTTTTTCCGGAATCAAGTGAATAATAAGTGATCGAATGTGCATTCAGCAACATGTCACGCTAGTCACATTTGTAATAATATATTTATCACAAAAAATAACTATTGATGTAAACACAATTCTATGTAACTTTCCCATTGAATAACTATTTTATACTGGCCCTGAGTGGTAAAAAGTCTGGTTATGCGTTGGTGCCACTTATTATGTCAGCACATCCATAACGACATTTGCGGTCCTGAATTCTACCAAGACACCAGTTAGTAGCCAAAAATGACAGACCGAGAAAGATTAGTAAAGTGTTCAAAAGCTCATATGGTTTCAGTTTTGATCAATTTGAACAACAAATCTCACTTTAAGAAGTTTGTGAAAGAAGGAGATGTACATAGCTGTGTGTGTTCCCTGTCCCTCGTGTGTTCAGCTTAATCTTGGTTCTCTTATACCTAAATCAGAGAGTTCATACAAAAAGTGGGTGGGGTAGTATTTGCATAAACGTTTTGTGCATGACATCATTCTTTCGAAACGTGGACACTTTCGCAGAATAACAATTAGGGGACTTTTATGATGAAAGGAATTTTATGGGGGAGCTTAGAACAAAGCAATAAACTTAAAACAGAACCGGAACTGTTTTGGGGTATTAGTCATTATTGACTCAAATAAAATGTCAGAATCTTGTTAAAATTTCTTGTCACTTCAATTGATTGTTGGAAGAAACTAGACATCTTAAACGATACAAAATAACTTAAACATTCACAATTTAATGACAGCATTAATGGTCCTAAAATCCATTCGGTAAAAGCAAGACTCGGGACATTGCCCGCATGTGACATTTCATGTAATATGGTGCGAAGACGTTAATTGACTTCTTGAAAAGGGTGCACTTGAATGGATTACGTCACGTGATCTTGCATACATTTATTTCTGGTCGTGTTAAGTTTCCATGAGTTGCTGAAATTCGATTCTTCTTTTTGAAATAGAACCCACAAACAGATGTGAGCGTGGTTACAGCGATGTCTCCATTAGTTCACTTTTTGCAATAAAACATGGTTGGTTTGGGGATGAGAAATTTGAATTACAGTATTTTCAGTTTTCAAAATTGTCGTAAAACAATCAAATTACAAAGTTTGTTTCTGGAGGACGGATCATCTATCCAGTGATTCGTGATTTATGTTAAATAAATATGATTCAACATTGAATGATTGCATGTATTATTGTCACATTAGCATTGTACATAGATAGTATAGAATAGAAGTAATTTTAATTCCAATTATGGGCCATTTCTGGCATACAATTACATTATAAAAATACACAAGTGTATGAAACAATGCATAACATAACAAAGGTTTGATTTATGATTGGAAACACAAATAACTAAAAAAGAGAAAAACACAAAGCACAACAACAACATGTACTCTTGAACATTAGTGAAACAAATACATGTATCACTCGTGCTGAATCACAGAAATGCACACTATAACATTAGTGGTAGAACAATCTTGATCCAAATGAAACCATTTAACAATTTGTCGGGCTCTTACATCTCGAGGTTATGGGTATTTGCCAACTTAGATTTGCTCATTTAAGTATGATGGTGCATTTTTCATATAACCATACCTAACTAACTCACCAAGCAAAAGATAACAAGACACTATTAGTAAAAAGTAGAGTCCCTTCATGCAATGTATGTTTGATCTGTTTCATTTAGCTAATATACGAGGGTATATCCAAAAGTAATGTCACTCCTCCCGTGGTTTAATCATTTATACGCCGATATGAATAAATATGATATCAAAATGTTCAGCAATTCAATTCTGATTAATATACAACGTGCTGCATTATTCGATTTTCATAACTGGATTATATGAACATTTCAAATATACCTATGACGTCATATCGCCGCACACGAAATTTACGATTGTTTTTTTCATTATCATAACAATTTTCTTTTATGCGTTTTAATAAAAGATAATTGTCGAAAGCAGACAATACTTTCGTGACGCGATGAAACAAATGTTTCGTGTCTGCTGCTAAAATTTCAATAACGTCACTCAACTTTGAAACTCGTAATATATTTTCAACGCAGTGATAACTTAGCGAAAACACGGTAGATTTGTGACAAAAAGACGCTGCGCGTAGTAATGCATTTTTCCTATAAGTTTTGAAAGTCAACTTCTGAACCTTTAGTTACACATGGCGGCAACATAGGCTCATGTGTATGTAGTATAAACTTTTAAGGGGCATAGATCACCGAAACATTATCGATAGAGAGTCATATGAATGGTTTTAAGTAGATCCGATAAGAACACCACGAGTATTTTTAACGCCGCCAATTCAATTTGACGTTCAAAACTGCAATCATTATGTGGTGAGTGTGGGACTATCTAGAGGACACTTAAAAATAATTTGATTTCGCAGAGAGTAAGTGTTGGGTGGGTTAAACATTTTTAAAGGTCTTGGAAATGACTGCATGGTTTATGAGTCGTTAGAAATCACCAGGGATGAACTTCTGCTGGATGAGTAGGTGTCAGCAAGTAACGTCATTGTGACGTCGTTGACGTCGGACTTGCGGCGATGTTCGTAAGTATGTCTCGTGAAATTGGTCATATCTCCAGAACTATTATGTGCGTTGTTGTGAAATTTGGTCATCATATTCAAATTATACTGAAGTTACGGTGTGAAAAATTTCGCAGTTTTACATACATTATATACGATTTTATAGCATCAGTCACATTACTTTTGGATATACCCACGTATTTATTTTATCATATAAAAAAATACCTTTTATAAGGCAATTTATTGAAGGTCAACTATGTCAAGTTGTAATGGTAGTCGTTGATGATTATTTAGTACGTTGTATTCTTAGACTTAATGTACTACTTAAAATATCGCGTAAATCAAAATGTTGTTGCAACTGCTTTTTAATGTGTTTCAATCACAGATAACTGTATCGTTGAAAACGAAAAAATGTTTTTTTTTGAAAATTTATATTTTTCTATAAAGGTTTATTTGTTCTAAATGAACTAGAATTTCAACCAATCAAAAACAAAAATTGACTAACAATATCTCCATAAACTAATTATATTAATTTACAGCAATGCTTAAAGTACTTACATGTCAGATCTTATCAAAATTGATGGAATAGTTAAAAAGTTATACTATAAAATGTAGATACTGTTTCACAGCCGATTCTTATGGTGCATTCAACACAAATCTATATGGCCGTCCCCCACAACGTGTTACACCAACGACAGATAAAGTAAATCTTTCAGGAATGGATTTTATGATATGAAGTTAATTTAGGCTTACATTTACCCCATAACATTGTTTGTGTAAAAACACATCCTTTTTTAGATAAGTTGTATGTATAAAGCATTGTTTTTACTAAAAACAAAGTGCACCTCTTGAACCGGCTCGTGGATTTCTGTACAAATAGACCTTGAAAGAAAAATATAAAAAAAAATCGTGTTTTTTTTTCGTTTTCAACGATACAGTTACCTGTGGTTTCATTAACAGATGATTTTAGTTTCCATAAAAACAATTGGTAAAAGATAACGCATGTTAAAGGTTCGTACTGTTAACTTGAATGTACAAAGTATATACAGTCTACTGTATGAGCCAAAACAATGACTAATAAGACTCAATATGATAAACGCTATAGAGCATCAGTCCGAACATATGCTGTGAAGATATAAGCAAACCATAACAGGAGGATCACATAAATAACCTTTGCGAACTGACTTAAATATTCCAATTGTATGTTTATAGTAATTGAGCTAGTATCCTTCTTTTGACTTGTATTTGCTTGGAATATGTAATATTTTTTCCCACCCCATTCCTACCTTGCCCATATTTTAACTTGGTCAAGTCGTAGTTGTGCCACTTTAGGTCGCATAACATTAGGTCATTGTCCTTAGTGTTTTAACATGAGTCACGCCCTGGGGTTGGTGTGCCTCATTTGGTCGCCGTTTTGACATGGGTTTCTGTGGGCACTGCTCATTATAGCTGTGTCGTGGAGTTTCTGATTTCTGTGCTTGGCTGGTTGGGTTGAGTGCTACCTTCCCTGTCGGATTTCTCATACCTTTTTTGGAATCATACAACCAGCATAAAGGCACAAGTATTCTTTTTGATTTTCTACAATTATCAGATGTTTCCAGTATACATTATACAGACTGGTTCTTATTAATTGTCAATGTACTGTTAAACATCACAACATTCACAAAACCAGTCTAATTTACTGAATACCAGGAGAAATACTAACGATTATAAAAGGTAACACCACTCAGTGAAATGAACACATGTCAAATCTGTCAGAAATCACGGTACTCATCTATTGTTGGAACCCGTTGTCATTATGCCACCACATGAAGTGGAATCGTCGAATAGTTTATCAACATTTTATTGCCTAATCGTTTAGTAGGTGAGCAATAAAAGCATACACGTACAAAGCAGAGAATCCAACAGGCCGCACCGGAATTATTTGTTTATTACCGACCGCAATTAAAACTCATAAACGTTAATGTTACACGTAGGCCGTAAAACTACAGGACGGACAATAAACTGCCTCAGAACTAAACTGTCGGTTATTAGTGAAAATGGTAACAATGATCACCATTCAGAAGCCATTAGCCATGTACACTCACATGGTGCCTGCTTGATCTTACTCTAACAAACAGAAAACAAAAAACATAACCACATCAACCTTTCTGATTTCAAGGTGTGATTATGGGGTACGAATAAATTAAACATTGTTTTGCTACGTGAAACTTGAACAACACGTGTAGGTAATGTACAAACACACCAAAAGCCACGCCTACATGTACGCATTTACACTGGACATATAAAGACTGGAGATAATTATATCAAGATATGAGCAATTATCATAAAATCGTTCTTCTCAAGGCACCAACTTTTACACGTTGTTATAAGCTGATACCAGAATATTGCGAAAATAAATTAGATCGAGAAAGCAGTCTAACGTTGTGTTATTCGGAACAGCTCAGTTCATTCAACACATACGAGAAATTCAAATTGGTTATGGTACTAATATATTTTAAGCTCAAAGAAACCAACCAAAAGGTCCACATTCCTGAACAATACGAACACCGGATGCGAGATTAGAACGTTTGCAACGGGACATGAGGTTGCTGGTTCCACGTTCCATATCTTAACATATAGGTGCTCGTCTAGCTATCTTGCATCATAGCACTCATTGTAACAATGTTGTTTTATGTCGGGTTTGAAATAAATACATGTGTACTTGTAAATATATAGGAACATGTAAAGATGTAGTTCACTAATATATTATGATTACATGTAATAAACTGTTAACGACATTTTATTTCTTTTGTTCGTGATATTTTAGAATATGTTATGATATGAAACAATTATTTAAAAAGCAGAACCAGCTGTAAACATGACAATGACTGGTGTTTAATATGACATGGTCATTGGCAGGCAACCATTGCTCTATTATTCTGCTGCTGGAAGTTACCAGTTCAAAGGAAATCCTTCACATCCCAGCTTTTGTAACGAACATAACGTAATAATGGCGATCATGAATTCCTAATGTTTGGAGATCTTTGTGAACTTTATAAAAAAAGCAATTAAAGACAGGTGCTACTCGTGTAAGCCTCAATAAAACAGGAAACCAAATCAAAGTAAAGTAGTACCAGTGTCTTGTTTATTTATTTGATTATTTTAATTGATGATATAAATTTCCATCGTTTTTTGAACGTGCAGAAATAAAATATGTTGCATATCAACAACATACTGACCAAGCATGTTTAGGGGAGAAGCTGTTTTTTGTGATAATTCTCATCAGAACTGTATCTTTTTATCGTTATGTTGTGATATAAAAAAAACAATTAAATCTGGATACAACCTTTTTATTCGCGTGGTGGGGTTTAATTGTGTGGCAAGTTCTTGCAGAAATGGCGCAAGGAAATGTTGAAGCTTTGAAACAACACTTCAGAACACTCACTATTGTATCGACATTTTGTTTCTATTCTATGGTATAGAACTCCAATAATGCGACAGCTACTTTTAATAAGCGTTAAGACCAACATCAGCATTCGTATTGTTTTGATCAGTTTGAGTATTCAAGATCTTTCATTGATTAAAGTTGTTCAAAATTACCAAAGTATGAAACAAAGGTTTCTGGGTTCCAAATTTGGAATGAGTTTTGTGTAGTTTTGTAATCAATATAATATGAACCAAATACGGATCTTCCCAGAGATAAAATAATACATACTGTCAAGAAATAAATATGAATAAAAAGATTGATCATAGTAGAGACAAATTATTCGATAGGTGATTACATGTAATTGTGAGTGCAGTGTTTGTGTACTATTTCATGGAGCTCCTGCTTTGATCCAGAGCTGCTTCCTTTACCAATCTCCTAGTTTCGCAGTTATACACATATCACTAGAAAATGGTGCTACAACTGACTTTTGATAATAATAATAAATACCAAACGTTAAAATGATTCATTTTGTGTATTTTCAGAAACGCTATGCCAGATACAAGAAAGGGAGAACTGACGATTGAAAAGACGCCGTCATATTTTGTCACCAAAGGAATTCCAGAGAAAATATATAAAATGTCAAAGAAGACAAAGCTAGTGATTGTGTTTCGGGATCCTGTAACCCGGGCAATATCAGACTACGCCCAACTAGTGAGTAGAAACCCTGAGGCCAAAACATTCGAAGAATTAGTGTATGTGAACAATAAAACCCGGATTATAGATACCTCGTGGACCATCGTGAAGATTGGTGTCTATGCCCAACATTTAACACGGTGGTTGGAATATTTTCCATTACGTCAGATTCACTTTGTGAGTGGGGAAAACTTAATCATGAATCCTGCGCATGAGATGAAAAGAATACAAGAATTTCTTGGATTAGAACAACACATCACAGCTGATAATTTTACATACAATCATACCAAAGGTTTTCCATGTTACCGTAGAGAGGTGGCGACGAGTAAATGGCATTGTTTAAACGAGGAGAAGGGGAGACAACACCCGGACATTAAAAGTTCGGTTAAAAGACATCTACAGGACTTTTATCGTCCATTTAATATAAAACTCTATAGTATGACTGGGCAGGACTTTGGTTGGTCGTAGTTGGAGTACACAATATGGCTGGGATTTTATTTTGTTCGTGATATTTTAGAATATGTTATGATATGAAACAATTATTACGAATTCATGTTGATTATTCGGAGATGAAATATTTTTGTGCCTAATATGTTGTTTCCATGGGAGTCAATACCCAATATATTTCCGTCGTCATCACATTAAGTTTGGATATCCATTTCGCCCATGTGCCTGACGTTATATAACAATGACACAAAGTACGACTGCTTGAATCCGAGCTAACGATTGCTGATTAATTCTCGATTCCGACTTAATAACAAGTTGTAAGCAATCACGATATAATCAGACATTATTGTAGTTAGCTATACGACGTTATATCTCACGTTTTGTAGTCTCGACGGTATCATTAACTCCTTAATTAACTTCATTATTACCTATATTAGGTGTAAAACGTGGCATTATTCACTATATTAGGTGTAAGACGTGAACATTGAGACTAGGAACCAGTAGTTATACAAGACGATGAATATACAAATACTTAAATCATGTTTTAAAGGTTTCCGGTCCGGAGTTTGGGAGCGGCTCGTAATCGAAGCTTCTGATTGGCTAGTTCAAAACACTTACATACACTTGACTAATCAAAAATTTTCATTCTGATATTGATCAGTTTTATAACATTATCTCAAATATTAATATATTCAGGATCGATGAAGTCCATGTGCAATGTATGATCTTTTGTTTTCATATATAGAACCAAATGTCTGATTTTCGTATTACTTCGAATATTTTACAGATGTACGGCTTTTATGTATTCTAATTTCCTTTGCAATCATGATTCATTCTTGTGATACATGTACAACATAATATTTTTTGTGCTGTTATAAAATTTAATATGAAAATAAGGCATTGGTTCCTATAATATGTACTGGTAATGTCAATATCTAAATATCGCTTGTATATGTACAAATATTTAACAGTAAGGCCTAATCACACATAATATTAGACATACGATGCATTAGATGCCATCCTAGATGTTGTAAACTGTGCTTCAATGTTCTAGTAGTTTACTCATATAGTTGCAGATTAAGTTACACGTGCAAATAAGTTACACACGAGCATAATACACATCGAAAGACGCCGGTACAGTACCAATGCATTAATGTCATAACCGAAAACAAATTGAAGATATGTGTCATATGATTATTTCGTAGGCTGAATGTGAATTTGCTGTTATATTTCATCCTCGCAGTTGTTTGATAATCAATTCTCCAAACAAACATATGAAAATGAATTGATAAGTAACATCGGTATGAGAAAAAATGTATTTAATCTCACACAAATACACGTAGAATTTATGTGCTACATTTTACTACGTGTTGAAAACTACTTATACAATGCTATTACTGGTTTCATATAATGTTTTGGTATGCACAAACTTGTCGTATGTAGAATTATATAGTATAATGAAATGTATTACTAAGCATTATTACTTTATAAAACAAATACCGACAACATAAGTGGGGTAATTTCATACAAAAAGCTTTGACGTAAATATAGATTTATTGAATGTAGGAGCTTTGTATAAACCTGCACATTACGTCCAACAATCGTTATGTCTGCATTGATGCATGGTAATTACACTTTTACTGGGAGGTTTTATTAACCTAAAGTATTTTGTTGGTATTATGTTGGGAGTTTTTCAACTGATCGAACTCGATGAATGCTTGCTATAACGCAACAAAAGATCATTTGTATGCTTTGTGCACCCAGTTTAACATCTCTTAATTCCTTGATTTGTGTGACTGTGTACAGTTATATATTAACAATACACTAGAACGTCCTAGAAATAGAAAGTATTTTAGCAATATAACCGACATCATGAACTGTAATATATATTCATACTACTTTACTAGTATTCATGACGTGTAGTTATTTATTGCTTGTGGAATATTCTTATAAAGTCAAGTATATTAGCTTCGAACGTGAGTAATTATACTAATACTGGATATCAAGTTTGCTGGAACAGATAGTAGTCTAGAGTAGAGCTCAGTAATTAGAAATAAAAGTTGTTTATGATGACGAGAATGATGATGGAGATATATTGAACAGGGTATCAGTTAGGAGATCAGAAATAGGAATAGGGGTTTATAGAGGGTCAATAGTACTTTAAAAAGTTATACAAGTTCATAAAACGTCTGTATCAAATATATTATGGACCTATTAAAATTCAACGTTTAATATGTTTTCTAAGTTCTAAAAAATCAAATACTATATGGCTCATTGAATTGTTAATATGGTTTAAATGCTCTCTGTGACTTCGTGCGTTCGTACTGATTTATAGTGCCTGTTATGTTAGCTACGTCATATATTTTGTAAACACGAAATTGGTTGCTTAGTAACTGAAAATTGTAGGTATTTTGCACAGGGTGATTAGAAAATTACACTATGTACTGCAAAACAAATTCCGTTAATATTTTCACAAATTGTTTTTCCTGTATGGCACTTTTTTCACGTGCAGTGTTGCAGTTATTGCACCCTTTTCCAGTGCAGTGATTCAGTAATTGCACTCTTTGCCAATGCCGGATTGCAGTAAACGTTCTAAATTCTAGTGTCGTTATTGCAATAAGGTCCGTCGTATGTATGATAATATATGTTGCATCCAATACTTATACATGTATATATAAATAAATTATGTAATGACGTCATACGTACACTGTTTGTAATATTGTTGTTATAATGTTGAAAATATAATAAGATAAATAAAATATATTATATATACATTCTCCGTTCTTTTTCTACATTCCATCTTTTTTGGACCGATTAGGTATTGGGTGAGGTATCTCCTATAGTTTGGTAACGAATGTCGTGTCTATGGACCAAACTATATGTTGTGCGACATCTAGATTTGGACAAATGTAAAGTATATGTAATATCGTCTGTTCATCTGTCCAGTACTGACAACCAGATGTTTCTAGAATATCATGCTCATATGTTTCTACAGACCAGTATCCTTCATCCACGTACATGTATGTATGACATGATGAACAGTGCGTGTTTGTTATCGCAAAGACGTGATGGTAGGCTATGTTATTCGAAACCTGACTCGTTGCATGTTCGAAAATGCCCATATGCCGCTCCCGTGAATTATCAAAGTCAGTACGGTGAGAGAATAATAACCAGGTAGTACGTTGGCATTACCTGGTTAGGTATTCAAGCATAAAAAAGAAAGTTCGATCTCCCTCAAATACTCATACCCTTGCGGCGATGAATTGCACCAGGAAAAAGGTTCCGAGATGGACAAATATTTCTAAACAATGGATGAGAGTAAGTTTTCAAAATGGTGCCAGCTCATACCCAATGGCTGTATTACACCTCAATGCAAATTAAACATTATTTGTTACAATTGATAAAACTATACAATCTTGAACACAACATATTCATACCGGTGATACATGTATATTGATATGAATCAACCCCCAAAAACTTGTACAGTGACCGACTGCTCCACTTTAATAGTTATCTTTTCATCATAAAGGTTAATCACTGTGGATAATCTTCCGATTAATTGTGCTTCTAACTCACTCTTTATACCAAACACCGGTAACCTGGCTAGCCGCGTGCTGGCATGTTGTCAATGGGGTCTGTATATAAGACCTAGCCGTCAGGTGACAAGAAGCTAACAATCAAATGAGCGTTCAACAAGGTATCACGTATCCGTACTTTTTCATAAAACTAAACTTGGTTAACCATTCGGAATGTGGCTTATCAGTTAATATATCTTGTACAACTGCTTGTAAACTATACATCACTACAATCTAATTGTCATTATTGTCGTGGATAGTTATGTTATCAACCTAGATCTAAGAGTTGTTAGTTTCCGACCAGTGAGCAGAAAACGAGATAATAATCAAAATGCATATGATATGTGCCGTTAGTTTACATAGACATGCCGTTATATAGATCATATTCAGGGGCGGCACAGCGGCAAAGCTATTTCAAAAACACATAATAAAGATTAATTCACCTATGCATTAATCTAATTTATTACGGCGGAATTTCATGGGATCTCCGGGTACTATATACACATGGTGCGTTTATCGCTACCCGGCGTCGCTATCGTTTCCATGGTAATTCTCGCGTGAATACGATATTCACTGAGCGTGAACTCACATGATTGCCACGTCGGCTCACTTGCTTGTTCGGCAGCAAACGACGAACTTTAAAGAAAATTAATTAAAACTTTGGCTATCTAGCAATACTTTATGATGCCGGGTCGAGGACAAGGTGCAAAGAGAAGGCGCGGTGCAGAAGCAACGGGGCCGAGGACTAGGGCCAGTGCTAAGCGAGCTAGACCGGCGTTGGATGACGGGACGGAGCCAGCGAGAGGTATAAATCATAACGTTATAGATTTTAATGAAATTATTTGTGAGGCTCAGGTTCATGAGGAACAAGACCAGGTTAATGCTAGTTCGAACAGTAGCATCACTAATACTAGTCCCGTGGAGACCCGTAGTTTGTCAAACGCCGGTAATGCTCAGACCCTGCCTCTAGGAAATTTAGATATAGGGGCGTTGCCATATAACGGTACATGTTTGCCGCCTGTAATGCAACCCAGTGCTAATATGTTCACGTTTAATGAAACTCAAAATGTTGAAAACATGTTTTTTGAAGGTCACGAGCTGACACGTGTCGCCCAAGACGATATTACGTTACATGTACCGCCTACTCTAAAACAAAAAATCTGTAAAGGCGAGTACGTCAATCTTTCTTTGCTCATAAAGGGTGCGGTGGAACTGGCCGAGCTATATTCCGGTAGTACGCTCAAATTAAATACCGACGGTACGATTGCCGTCCGGCCCACGGTATGTAAAGATGATATCGGAACTATTGAACGCTGGACAGACGCGTTTATTGTCTATATGTCTATCTATTTGTCGACACACCCCTCAAAGATACATGAAATGTTGCACTATTTTTATGTTATACGAGAATGTGCGTCCCGCCAGGGGGGACAATTTTGGAAAATATACGACCAGCAGTTTCGCCTTCGTCAGGCCACCACACCGTCGTCGTGGTCGGTGATTAATCAAGGCTTGTGGTCTAGGTGTTTGCCTTCAATGCAAGATACATATAGGTATAAACAATTTGGGGTCGAGTCGCGGAAGCATGGTCAATCGCAGAACATATGTGTAGCTTTTAATAAAGGCTCATGTAGCTGGCCGAGTTGTAAATATAACCACGCATGTATTAATTGTGGCGGCACGCATAACATAATGAACTGTCACACAGGTACTCAGACAGGTCCTTCACGTTTCGGGTACCAACAGGGTACTTACGGTCAATCGCAAACATATAATGCGGGTCATAATACCCATCAAGGTTTTAATGGAAATCCCTTTCGAGGCCGCCGCCCATACAGAGGGCGGGGATATAACCAGTATAAGTCTAACGCGATATTCTGCAATGTCAATATAAACAGAAATCACTGACCATTACATCGATTTAGGGAGAGCGGAGGTGTATTTTACCTGCTCACTTCTATGCACCAAGTAATTTAAAATAACGGTAAAGCTTGGCCACATTGAGATGAGCCTGACCTATTGATTAGCATAATTTAACAGTCGATATATTGTCTACAATTACAACACCGAGTGTATGTTTTCATAATCGGGGAGTATCACGAAGACGCTCAATATGTAATACAAACACAAATCTGAAATACCGATATTGCACGATTTGCTTGCGGAAATTGATATAATCAAAGCAAAACTGTTGTAATATATTCTTGCATAAAGGTCAGGTTCAGGTCACAATAGCCAAGCTTTACACATTGAAAAAGATAATCCCTTTTCCAATATCCTTATATGTTGTTGTACCTGAGCTGCCTGTTTACTTTAAGTGGCACAGGTCCCAATACCGCGTTAGAGTTATACCGTGGTCAACGCGGTTCATATAGTAAATAATAACATACCGTCGCTTATGAATAATCCGACGAAATTAGCTCCTTCACCTATTAATATCCAATCTTTAAACCACTGGTTGTCTGATTACAAATCCCGTGATGCACTAATACTATTAGAAGGTTTTACACACGGCTTTCGTTTAAATTATACTGGTCCACGTGGGACACGCTTTTCAAAGAATTTGGTGTCGGCTAGACAATTCCCCGAGATTGTCCTACAAAAAGTACAAAAAGAAATCGATGCCGGTCGTGCGGCTGGCCCGTTTACCGTTAGTCCGATGAAAAACATTCAAATATCTCCGATCGGCGTGGTACCAAAGAAAACACCCGGGGAGTTAAGGCTGATACATCATCTTTCTTACCCAGAGGGGTCATCGATTAACGATTTCATTGACCCGAAATTATGTTCGGTTAAATACACAGAATTCGACCAAGCAATTCATATCATTCAGGAACTGGGAAAAAATTGTTACTTGTTTAAATCGGATATAAAAAATGCATTCCGTTTGCTACCAATTAACCCACAGGATTTCGAACTATTGGGATTTATGGTGGAGGATAAAATTTTCTTCGATAAGGCTCTTCCATTCGGCTGTAGTATTTCCCCGAGTTTATTTGAAAAAATTTCAACCTTCCTTGAGTTTTGCGTTAAAACCAAAATGAAATCGGGCCACCTAATACATTATCTAGACGATTTCTTAGGGGGCGAAAAAACGTACAAGTCTTGTAAAGAGTTGATGGTGTTATTCAAATCAATTATGGACAACTTGGGCGTTCCGCTAGCGGACGAGAAAACAGCAGGCCCGACTCAAATTATTATTTTCTTAGGTTTAGAGCTAGATTCAATAAAAATGGAGGTTCGGATACCTCTCGATAAAATTACGGAAGTCGTTCAAAAAATCGAGTTCGTTCTGTCGCAAAAGAAGGTTTGTTTGAGGGTCATACAGTCACTTATAGGGTCTTTGAACTTCTGTTGTCGGGCAATTCCTATAGGTAGGCCATTTTGTAGGCGCCTTATGAATGCCACATGCGGCGTAAAACATATGTATCATTACGTGCGTGTTAATAAGGAAATGAAATCTGATCTCAAAATGTGGATGCGTTTTTTCAGTGGACATAATGGTGTCTCAGTCTTTCACGACCGTTTTTGGGTGTCTAATGATGACGAGCAATTTCATACAGATAGCGCGGGTGCTATAGGGTTTGGTATTTGGTTTAAGGGGCATTGGTGTAACGCGAAATGGCCGGACGTGTGGCATGAAAATGGCTTTACCAAAGACATTACAGTGCTTGAACTGTTTCCTATTGTCGCGGCAATTTTTATTTGGGGTAATGAGCTACGTAACAAGAAAATTCGTTTCTATTGCGATAATCAGGCAGTAGTCCATATATTAAATACCATGACCTCTAAATCACCCGCAGTCATGATGTTAATGAGGGTATTTACGTTACAATGTTTGCATTATAATTGTTGGGTAAAAGCTTCACACATCAGCGGGGCAAAAAACGAAATAAGTGATGCACTATCTCGTTTTCAGTTCTCACGGTTCAGGAAGCTAGCTCCAGAGGCGGATCTACATCCATCGGTAATACCGAACTTTCTTTGGAACATCTTCGAAACAGATCTAAATACTTGGCCAGTGCAGGAATAGCGGAAAATACCGCTTCGACCTATTCTACGGCAAGGAACAAGTTTCAGTCATTCAGGGGCTCGTATAACTTACCAAATAACTGGCCACTCCCTTTAAACGAGGTGGTCTTGTTCATTACGTATTGTTTTGAAAAGGCCTTGTCAGCTAGAACAATAGCAACATATATTTCTGGTCTGGCTTTCTTTCATAAAATTAATAATTGGCCAGATTTTTCTCAAGCCTTTATTGTCAAAAAGCTATTGGAGGGTTGTCATAGATCACGCCGCACATTCGATACGAGAGCCCCGATCACTATGGATATGTTAAAGGTAATATGTTAGCTTCTACCCACGATTTGTCATGATGCTTACGAATATCAGTTATTTAAAGCTATGTTTTGCCTGGCATATTTTGGCCTATTTCGCGTAGGAGAATTAGTCTCTACCAAGGGTCAAGTTAACATGTTACAATCAAGAGACGTAACTCTTGATATACCAAACAAACATGTTTTGATTTCCATGAGTAGGTTTAAAACAAATCAACGTGGTTATCCGGTGATTCTAAAGTTACCGTGTGAGCGGGATGGAAGCATATGTCCTGTTCATTCTTTACAGAAATATCTTTTTTATAAATCGAGTCAAACCGGTCCGCTGTTCATTCATAGTAACGGGGCAGTAGCCACCAGATATCAATTTGCAGCAGTGCTGAAAAAATGTATTGACCGTTCTCAGTATAACCACTCAAATGTTAAAACCCATAGTTTTCGCATAGGCAGGGCTACGCAATTAGCTTTAATGGGATTGTCGGAGTCAGCCATTATGAAACTGGGAAGGTGGCACTCCCCCGCCTATAACACATACATACGGGTTTAACCGTACTTTAGGCCAGGTTTGTCTAGCGGGTGATTATATTCATGGTATTATATATATACTTATCATGCACGGTATAGCAATAGTGTCGCTATGGTGATAGGACTATCGTAACTGACAGGCTTTAATAATGTCTTTACAGACGTATGGTTTATCGGGGATTCAATTCCATATTGGGCTGGGGTGCGAGCCGCCGAAAGAGGAATGCCGAATTTGAAGTTGCCGGACAACCTTACCATGGCTTGGTGGTGTAAGCGGGGTATGAGTTTGGACGATTTAATTAGCTCCTTGCAAATTCCCGTCCTGTTTAGGAGTTGTCCTAAAGTTATATTGTTCCATCTAGGTGGCAATGATCTTACAAAACATTCCTTAAAATGTATTTTTAAGATAATAATAGAGGCTGTTACTTATGTTCATCAAGCATTTCCAGAAGTAAAAATAATATGGGTTGACATTCTCCCCAGAGTTACCTGGGGAGAACACGCCTGTAGTTTGAAAGCCATAGAGAAAAAGCGTTAACGGGTGAACCAGATGGGCCGAAAACAATCCAACGGGCATATTACGGTCGACATCGACGTTCTTACACTCGGTTTCTTCCGCGATGACGGTATACACTTGTCCGACGTTGGTTTGGAATTCTATAATGACGCCATTCGCGAAGGCATTTTAAGTTATATATTATAAGAATTTTGGGGAAATAAAAAATAGATAAATAAGAAATAGGGATATCGAAGCTTAATTATATTTTTCATTTTGTGGCGTAAAATTCTGTAGTGGGGATGCAACCGAGGGCATATCTATTATTTTTATTAAAAATGAATCAATACAAAACATATATTTTGCATTTCCATGGGTTTTCTCTCGGTTTCGACAGCTGTTACCAGTCGAGACTGAGGTTCCTGTGGTTACAAAATTCAGTCACTTGACTGTAGTTTTTTATGAGCGTTTAAGACTTGTCCGAGCGTTGACTCAACTAGAAAAATGGCATCTCTTAAAAGGTCTCATCTGTTTAGATAAGTCACATTTGGTTAAAATACATACTTACTGTAGACATGGTTCTTTATATGGTGCCTGGAGCGTACTTGGTTTTATTACGGGGTACCTGGAGCGTACGTCCCGGTATTTTATGGGTACTCGGAGTGTACTCGGTATTTTATGAGTACCTATAGCGTACTCGGTCTCTTTTATGGGTACTCGGAGTGTACTCGGTATTTTATGAGTACCTGTAGCGTACTCGGTCTTTTTTATGGGTACTCGGAGTGTACTCGGTATTTTTATGAGTACCTGTAGCGTACTCGGTCTCTTTTATGGGTACTCGGAGTGTACTCGGTATTTTATGAGTACCTGTAGAGTACTCGGTCTCTTTTATGGGTACTCGGAGTGTACTCGGTATTTTTTATGAGTACCTGGAGCGTACTCGGTTTCTATGTGTAATCGGAGTGTACTCGGTTTCTTGTTACAGTAAATTAATGTTAAAGATGGATTCGTGTTCAGAATCACTAAATAATTTAACCAAAATAAGCTCACAAACTAATAGAAAAGTGTCTTTCTTGAAGATTTATGGCCAAAGGAAATCTATTTTCCTCCGCATAACTTCGATTCTGCAAATTTAAAACTAACGTCCCGGTTACGATTTCATCTGGGCCGGTTGGTTAGTCGACATTTTCGCCAGTCGTCGTTAACGCTCGGCTAGACCCGTAAACCATCGGAAAATCTAATTTGCATATTATTTATTTAACTCAGCCTCGCTTTGGAAAATTTAACAACGATCCAAGATGTCTGACTCAAGTAAATCAAACGACGACCCAGTAAGTATTTTCTGCATTTTTCTGTGTTTCACATCCTATGTTGAAGATAGGGGTTGTAAACACATTGCATATATCAACAGGAAATCATAAAAACCAGCCGAATTGACTAATTGTCGTGTATTTTGTACAGTAGCGTATCGTTATGCGTTGTGTTGACAAGTTGAATTTTTTTTTGGTAGCATGTCAGCTGCGATCATATTATCATTATCTCTGTCGGTTACTTATTAGGAAGTTAGTGTGACTCTAATCAATGAGTCAAATTCCATGCAAATGTTTGGTATACACCAGTTAGTTGCATCCACGGCACTCACCCCGGGCATCACAGGCATTTACTGTATTATTCCTGTATTATCAGTAGCCTATTAACACTGATTAAAAGTAATATTATGCTTCTAAGGTTTTTTTTCATGCAAGTTTATTAAATTGATGACGCCATGTGACGGGGATGGGCGATGGACAGCTGGGCAATCCGTCATGTAAATGCCTTCCATCTTCCGCCGCACTGTCTGGCAAATGTTGAAAGTTTGACGAACCGGAGATTTGACAAACCCACTGTATATTTTACCATTGACTGTCCCGCCACGGTCCGGTCGGGGACAGCTGATGGTAAAATATCTAGTTTTTACAATGCAGTAGTGAGAATCCCGACCCATCACCATGGTTGGGTCAGTGGTTGAAACTGACTGGTGCATAAGCAGGGTTCCCACGGTCAGGGAAAAACATAATTTTTTCTAAGTCAGGGAATTTCGTAATGTTAGAGGCTATGGTTATTGATGAAACAAGTTTTATATTCTTGTTTGAACTTTCCATAGTATTACTAGGAGGACAGTATAGTGTGCGCCAAATCTGTGGAGAGCTTCGGAACAGCTGTATCACACAGCGATTCAGCACTCTCTCCCCGATGAATATATGCCACAAAGGTCCTATGTCGTATAGATTCAGATTTATTACAAATATTTTTGTCACATTTCAGACTGATTTTGACTTGGAAAGTGCCCACAGTTCCAGCACAGGAAGTCCTGTTAGGCGTGGACGAGGACAGCGTGGACGAGGCTGAGGTCGAGCAGCAGCCAGAATGCCTAGAAGCCGTAGTGGGGGCAGCCGGACCAGAGGCAGAGGAAGGGGCCGCGGTCGCGGAGGGTTTAGTACTGAGGAAGAGACAGAAGGGTTGCTTGCTAGACAGAAAGAGGAGATGAAGGTAAACAAAATTACTGCTTCTCCTTCCGAGTAATTTGCAGGGTCCACTCTGGGGCATTATCTTATATGAAAACCCTCCGCTTCTGCCTCTAGTCTGACTGCCTCCACTATGATTGATGTTATGATATTGTACATTATTGATGTTATGATATTGTACACATTATCAATTTCCTTTATTTGCGGACTGGACATCTTGACATTAATATGCAATTGCATAGTAAAATATGTGTCTGTGGAAGATTTGTGGGATTGTTTTGCTGCAATATGATAATGTGGGGAAATACTCATCTAGAGTAGAGGGTCTCATTATTGAGCATGAGCCCTGCCACTGAGTTAACAAGTCACATGGTAAACTAGCCAAAGGATGATCAAATGAGGGTTATTTACAAACTTTATTGATATGAGAACATTTAGGTCACAAGCCAACAAATAGACTTGTTCTTTAACTCAATGTAAAGTGACCTAGGTCAGCCAAAATAAATGTCAACTTTTTGTCCATGGGGCCCTCTCAAATCTTTTATTCAATAGAAATAGCATCCAGCTTGAAGAAAATGAAAAAAAAAGCAGGGGGTCATGTATCATATAAGAAAAATTTGGTTCGTCAAACGCGGTGAACAGATTTTCTCACATGTACGGATTTACTCACTGTCCGTTAGCCCCAACCTTACTTTCACTTTTATATTTAAGCCAGAATACAAAATATTTCTGAATAAAACCATTTCACTACATCACATACATGCATACAAAGCATTTAACATCAATTTCATGATTCTGATGCTGATTTGTCAAGACATACCCCCATTTCCAGCCGCTTTAAAGTTTTTTAACGGACTATTTGACTGTATCTGAATTTGGTCCGCGTAGGCATTTAGTGGTTATTTACCTTAACTTGCATATACTAGATATTTACCTATAGAAGCAATAAATATTTGTTTTCTGTAAAATCATTTATTATGATTGGAAGAAATTTCTTGGTTTTGGTAGAAAAGACCATTTCAATGGAATGTTAATTTCTGGATTCCATTTCAGATAATAAATGGGATTCGTTAATTTATCCCCATGTAAAATTAATATTTGACAGTATTGTTGACATTATGTGTAGCGCAGTTTGCAATATGGGTGTGAAAATAAAAGTGGCTCGTTTGGATATAAAACCTTGCATGAACATCTGTTTACTGTGCAGGTAATTTTGACCACTGAGCTAATGAAGCTTGCAGTCAATTTTTATGCCTCTGTATCGATAGATCGGGAGGCATATAGTAATTCACCTGTCCGTTCATCCGTCCGGCCTGGTTAACCCAAATTGACCGTTTCTTCTAGCATTTATATGGCTTGCTACAAATCTTTCATACTTGCATGGAAGTTGTATATGACCACTCTCTACACGCCTGTATCGCCCGACTCCTTTTTGACCTTCACTTTGACCTAATTTTGGACTTATTGAAATGGCTCCCACAGGGCATAAGCGTTTATTGAATGCAGTCTTGTTTCAATTAATTTGTCACCATATACCTGTATGCGGCCACATTTATTTATTTGATTCATGTTTTGTAGGCTCAAGTTGATCAAAAGACTGTTATAGAGTTGCAGTCAATTTTGCATCAGGCTATTGACTTACAGCCTGGGATCATGCTGGACATCATGAGACCAGCCCAGCAGCAGTCAGGGGGTTTTCATCCAGGACCTGGCTCGGCAGTACCTGACTGGTGTGTTTGTGGGTTTTGTCGGGAGATGCCGACTCCGGCAGAAGAAGTATGCTGTCAGAAAGCACAGTGTGTGTCTGGCCAAGCAGTAAGTTATTATTCTAGCTTATTCTCTTACATCAATGTGTAATATAATGACTAAATGTGTAGCAAATAATTTTAGTGGTTCCATGCATGGCATGTTGAAGAACGAGCTAGGTGTCTTCTCGCAGCTTCCTTTCATGAGCTAACTTAACTAGAGCTGTCGCTATTTGACTGACTTATATACACCCACCGTCAAAGGGCCATACTTCTGGCGAAACTAATCTGTGCAAAATCCTGCTCTCATGCACATCAACAACGATTATGTTGTTCATGTATGAAAGTTTGAAGAAAAGCCTACAAAACGGTAGAGGTAAAGATGTATTTTGTCAAGGAGACAGTTAGCAACATGTATTTATTATGAGATATAAGGTATAAATAGGGATGACGAAGGTTGGAGGTGGAATCATAGAATAATCTTGTGTAGTCACACTGTCACAATGGCTCAGGTTTTGTCCAATCTTTATGACACTAGCTAGTAGGTCACAACTCACTTTGCTCATTGCTACAAAATCTAGATCAAGTTCACTATTGGGTCTTCTGTGGGAAAACTAGGTCATAAACGCCTTTTGTAGAGTACACTCGAGATCACATTTTGGGTTATCTGATGAAAAAAATAAGGTCTCTGATTAATACAGAATGAAAACCTTGTGAAAGCAAGATGCTGCATAAAGTGCATTTACCCAATATTTATATAAACAGTTCCTTAGGTTTAACTGTTTGCCAAAGGGGTCTGAATAAATTACTATCGCAGATGAGCGACCTTGTGTTCTTTGGTCACTCATTAAAAATGTTGCTCATATTTTTCAGGATTTTGAGATTTTGATCCTGCATGAAGGTGTTCTGGCTTTAGCCAGAATGTACCGGAGGGATGTCCTCGTTTTTGACGACGATGTGGACGTCAATAAGGCAAACCGACATCAAGCATATAGACAGTTCATTTTATATATGCATGGGCGCTTAACAGCTGGTGACAGGAGGGTTATTCCCTCCTGTTGTGTTTGGAAGATAAGGGACAAATTCCCTGATGCTTTCGGACAATACCAAGGTTTTGTGCCATCGCGGCTTGCATAGTGATTTTACTTAGTCTATATGCTTGATGCCTGTTTGCCTTATGTACAACAAGAGTGCCAAGATGTCAGTGTGTCGCTAACCTGTGTACCATACTCAAATTGGACCTTATTAAGATTGCCATTATTATCTGTTTGTGATATTTTATAAGTCGTTTGCAACCTTCATTTATACCAGAAATGTCAGAACAATAGTCGACTCCTCTAGATTTTAACCTGAAAACTATTGAAGTTTCAAACCTTGAGAACAAACTATTTAATATCATGTAAGTCCTCATAATACTCTTTGTATGTACAGTTGACTCATCTGATTTGAAAACTGTTATCAGATATATATTGTAAATATTCTGATGGAAGTCATGGCCTTTCAAAAGTGCCAGTTCAATGTTACCATGTTATTGTGTTTATCAAAATACACCAACGACAGAAATCTGTTTTACAAATGTCTTGTTTAATCAATATGTAATAAATAACATGAGTTTACTAAAGGATTTGTAATTCTTATTTCTAAGACTAATTAACGACATAGGAACCATGAATGCATACTGTACAAATGTTCCAACTAGATATATTTGAGCTTACAAGCAAAGTATTTCATTTTTATACAAAAATTAATGTTTAAATTTTGTTTGATCTCATTCCAGTTTTCTGTGTATGTTTTTTTTTTATCAACATACCCTACCATAAAAAAAATATTTTAATGTAGATGGTCTAGCTGGAACATTGATCATCAGTATACATGCATTTAATTCATGTACTAGGCTATACTCATAGTAGCTGATTTCCTGGATAGTACAAGCAATCAGTGTTCATTGAACTTATCACTTGTGGGATGACAGTCGACAAGCCCTGTCTGCAGTAATAATTTCAAACACCATGCACAGTGACCTAACATTATACTTTTTTCCCAATGGAGGAAGTGGAATAACATTACATATTTCAAGATATATATACATGTAGTCAAACATGGTGACTCTAGCAACCAAACGAGGCATAACTGCACAATGACATAAATTAAAAAGTTACTCCCCCAGCAAACTGGGAAAAAAACCAACAGTAACAAGAGCACTGCTGGGCAGTACATTATAAACCGAAAGCAAAAACAATAATGCAACAGCAGTGGAAATTTTTAATGTCCCACTGTGACCTTTGAGGGACATAGGAACCCGAATCATGTGCATGACACATCGTCTCCCTGTGGTGATCATTTGTGCAAAGTAATTTTAAAATCCTATCGCAAGAAAGGAAGATACAGCCCTTACACGAACCAGCAGTGCAAATTTCAAAGTCCACATGAACCTTTCACCAAGGCGCATGCCACATCGTATCCATGTGGTAATCTTTTATGCCAATTTATTTTAAAATCCTACCGTTAGTAAGAAAGATACAGCCCACACACAGAATATGAGTGTCAAAGTACCCCTGTGACCTTGACCTTTCCCCAAGGGACCTGGGTCATGTGCATGACACATGTCTACTGGTGGTAATCATTTGTGCCAATTTATTTTAAAATCCTATGTAAGAGGAAGATACAGCCTGGACACAGAATTGCTAACGGACGGACAGACGATGGAGAGAATGACAAAATACAACCCTTCAGGCATATAGAAAGGGAAGCCAAAACATATCTTAAATTATATGCCAACTAGGTGACCCTAGTGACCAAACGAAGCATAACTGCTAGATGACCTAATTAAAAAAGTTACTTCCCAAGCAAACTGCAACTCTAAAAAGGGGGAACAACATAACCTATATCTGGCTATATGTAGTTCTAAAATATATATGCCCAAAATGGTGACAATAACGACCAAAGGAGGCATAACTGCATAGTGACATAATTTGAAAGTTACTCCCCCAGCAAGCAACTATATTGAAAGGAGAGGCGGGAGACAACATACCATTTTTATAGCTACATGTATTTCTAAAAGGTTCAACAGAAACAAGATATGAGTCTTTCTCTACGAAAACCTGCTATCACATACTTTGTTACAATGGTGACCAATTTTCGAAACGTTCCCTGAGAAAAAGTTGTTTAAAACAGTTATAGCCTACGACTGAATGAATACAATTTCAATATATATTTGAAAACTTCCAATTTTTAAAACTTCATGCTATTTTGAAGTGATAGAAGACAAGAATTGATAAAATGGTGTTATCATGAAATTCTGATTACAGTAACATCAAATAATGTTTGAATGAAGTTCTGGACATCAGACAAAAATCTGAATATGGACTCTTAAAAAACCCTTCAACTTTCACAAAATGCAAAATAGTAACACTATTTATTTTGCATTTTGCCTCATTGGCATTATTCTTTACAAGTATGAAAAATCTCTAAAAAATCCCAAGTAAAATAGCAAATTATCCTGGAGATCAGCTTATGTTTGTAAGTCCAGGGTTTTGACACTGTAAGATGAGTTTAATGTTCGAATCTGGTTTTCTGCTCCTGAAATATGGATGCTGTAGGTGCTGGGGAAACAGGCGCCAGATGTTTTGCTATCCGTCTGGGGTCATCAGCCTCCATTATACGTGGGCGACTCATCCCTATCCTGTCTTCCAGGCGCATGTTCACAGCTTGTGTAAGAAGTTCATCCATGTACCCGTAAGATTTCTGTTGTTTCACAACATGGGCACTCCACCTGGCACTTTTCTTGTTCCATACCCTGGCCAATCTACAGTAATAGAGGGATAAAAAATTATAATTACAGCAGCCTAATGCAAACAAGTTTAACCGAAACATGTATTGGTAATCGAAATAAAAGTACTTTAGACCATTACGTTATGAATACTAATATTGTCTCACTGTAACTTGCAAACTAATAGAGACAGTAACTTTGCATCAATGGTACTAAGTCTTACAAGTATTCATATTTACTAACCAGGATTACAATTGCTAAGTGATTCTTACAGACATTATTTTTATTGCTACAATGACAGTAACCAATTCTGATCAGAAATCCGAAATAAAATGTAACTTGACAGTGAAAACTAAGTCTCTAGACAACATAGACAAGGTCTACCACAAAACTCTGTTCATTGTCATATGTAAAGCAATCCATTTACAGAATTTATGTGACACAATCACAATACAGACTTTGTATACAATTCAATTCTATTTTGCTATATAGTGGGAATGGAACCCATAATTCATGGCACCATAACCTAACAGCCAATGTGTGAATAATTTCATAACACAAGTTGAAAAGGTGGGTGAAGATTTCAGTTAGTAATGACACCATTAGATGGGACTAAATAAAAACATGTAGTACATAATTTATAGTACACGAAACACATACCGCTCTTTCCCATTCTTATTTATCATGGTTGGTCTGTCCACATGTTTGTTGTGGTCTATAGCTGCCAGTAAATTTCTCACACGGTACACAGGTGGACTGCATGCAAATCGCTTAGCGCAATACAACAAGATGTGCTGATGGAAACCTTCCAAATCAGCAGTACTCCTGGAAAGAAAAAAGTACATTTGTAAGTAGTCAAATACTGACAAAACAAGTAATTAGGAATTAAAAACAAGTCCCCTACCTAGATTCCAGGTTGTCAATGTTTCGGTTGCGATGGTAACCACAATTTTTGTCCCAATAAAAAATAAGAGCTATCACAGGAGTGATGAATCATACCCCCGCAGCACCGCCTTGACACAGAAATGACAAAGTTACAGAGCGGACACGATTTGCATGACTATATAACCTTTGACCTGTAAGTGTGACCTTGACCTTTGAGGTAGGGACCTGGGTCTTGCGCATGACACACCGTCTTGATGTGGTGAACATTTGTACCAAGCAATTTTAAAATCCAGTAAGAAATGACTAAGTTACAGAGCGGACACGATTCTAACATACCGACAGACGGACATGGTGACTCCAGTATACCCCCTTCAAACTTTGTTTGCGGGGGTATAATTATACATGCATATTCTCCGTACTAGTCATTATCCACATACTAAGTTTTATTAACCTAGCTTGAAAACTGTTTAATATGGTGTGATCCAGTTTTTTGTTGACTGACTGACAGAGGGCAAACTTAGTCCCCTCTGGTTAAAATCGGTAGGGGGTCCAACAAGTAATCAAGAATTGCAAGCAAAGCAGATGTCTTCTGGCCTACCGGTTCCAAGCCATGGCCTAAATTTATAGACCAAGGGCAAACCTATAGTCATATACGGATGAAAACCTCAACCTTGAGGGAATAACAAGACAAGAATATCTACAGCTCTGATCCTTTGTTTAGTGTGTTGGGATTCCGAACTTTCACACTCAGCATTTCAAGCTGAATGGTCTTATATCATATGTAGTCGTATAACAGTTCAACTATACACGTTTATAACTAGTATATTAAGATGTACATACCGGAAATTTAGGTAATACCCAACATTGTTGAGCAACCGTTTATTTAAAATGATAGCAGCTAGTGATTTTATACAATTGGCATCATTTTTTGGATGCAGCCATGGCTTGTTCCTGGTTTCTTCATTAATCGGTTCATGTAGGCACTCAGTGATCCCATCTTCACCATGTGGAACCATCCATGAATGTTTATTGACAATATGATGCAGTACACTGCGCCAAATTCCCTGAAATATAGAATTAATATCAGCACAATGTTTACTGCAATAATTTATTATTGGTGAAAAAAGTGACTCGGCAATACTTCCAGTGGCACACACCTGAGGCTTTGATCCAGTGATTAATGCACTCAACTTGACCTCAATCAGGTTTAAAGCCAATTTGCGGTATATGATGTCATTTTCTATGAAAATTTAGCAGAATGCTTTTTACTAAACATGTGAAAAATGGCAATCTTTTGTGGAAAGGAAACTTTGAAGAAATAAAAAATATTGCTGGACAAGAATTTATAACTAGTGAGAGTTAATAACCAAATATTACTGAAATAAGACTTCATTCAGTTAACACTTATGTCCCAGTTGAAGCATTGTCCATAACAAATAACAAGAACAGGCTCTAAGTGTTGTGATTGGTACCGTACTCATAATCACACAGGCCAATGTGGACAATACAATGTTGTTATCACACTATGGATTGTATATTTCAAGCAGAAACGTTATTCACACGTTTGTTTACAGTAGTATTTTAAGTTCAATAAGAGGTACATGTAACTTACAACAAACTGCCCGTACGTGCTAGCTGTCTTACACGAAAACCAGAAATGATTGATAATGTCTGCATTCCATTTCTGGAGCTTGTTGTTCTCCTTCTTTTGGGCTATCTGAAAATATAACATGTATAATATAACTGTTTAACAAGTTTTTCATTAAAATATGACCAACACGAAGGTAAAGCAGTGTTTTAACATGGAAGTAATTTAACTTCGACCTGTAAATCCTGATAATATGCACATCTAGGTTTGGTAACAACTATTCATATGAAATTTTACAGAAATCAGAACAATGCGTAAGGAGAAAAATAGCAGACAAACCATTACAACCAGTACAAATTCAATCAGGTACCCGCTCTATTTTGGAGACATAATTCAGGCTACTTTCAAATTCTAGTTTCATGTCAATACTTGGATTACTTCTGAATGTCTTTGAGAAAATGATTCTAACAAAAAGTATAACCAACACATGATCCCTTCTCAACAATAACTTTAAAAAGCTAAAAAGAAGATAAGCTTTGTATAAAAGTACATTGCAAATCACAGAAATGGCACCTTGAAGTAAAACTTAGACCAAGTTTTCAAATTGAGATAATGTTGCAGGCAGCATCCAATTTCGGTTTTTCGGAATCAGTGTGTAAGGTTAATTTACAAAATTCTGCCATCGATCTTACCATAACTTATGTTGTTTTCTATTATATACCAACACATCACAAGAAAGATTGAGTTCACCTCAAACAAGATTTGTTCAATAAACACTACTTCAATACGGGCATAATAACTATGAACTAGAAAATTGCATCAACACATACCTTCGAGAGTTTCTTTCCGAGATTCTTGGCCACATCATGTCATATCGTGGCCCACATGCCATATATCATGAGAATGTTTCATTTCTGTGTAGTCTGTCTCTGAAAAAGAGAGCGGTCTTGGTGTAAATACGGTCTTGTAAACTTCATACCCATATACAATGAATTTCCTTCAAAAACGAGATTTTTGCGTAGCGTTTTACTAGTTTTGAATATTTTTGTGGCCATTTACTTTTACAAAATTCTTCAATCCGCGAACATAGCTGCAACAGTTTCGACCAACCCGCAGACAGGTACAAGGCTATACATCCAACATCTTTCATGGGGATTAACAAACTAACTTATATTGTAGAGCAGTTGAGAATATGTTATCCTTATATTGATGAACCCTTACTCAAATCATTCTGAAAACAGTACTCACTCATCAGTGCCCCTATGCCTAGATGAGCATCTGTAACAACTTCTGTAATTGTCAGGCCTTTTTCAGACAGCTCCTCCATAGCAGCTTTGAATCCGACGTTCTCCATATTCCCAGATTTCCTCTCCGTCATCCGCTTGTCTAATGTTCTGAGGGTCAGGATTTTTTTAGTAGACATCTCCATCATGGTGTATGAGCAGTACTGGGCACTGTGGCCAGGCGTATCATTGCGCCCATCACCTTAAAAAGAGAAAATACTTGCAGGTAGTTTTGGCAGAATCAGTGGTTTTTTGTATGGTCTGGTGACCTTGTTTTTGATTACATTTGACCCAATTTTTACCTTTACCAAGATTTTACAGAGATACAAACATTTTGACCAAGCTTCTTTAAGATTAGATTACTAATGTGACCTCTACGGCGTCAAATTGGTTTTCTTTGATGTGACCTGGTGACCTAGTTTTTACCCTAAATGACCCTATTTCGAACTTCATTTAGATTTTATAGGAACACACATTCTGACCAAGTTTGATAAGAATGCATTAATAAATGTCACATGTGAAATGAAAATTGTGACGCTTTTCATTAAAAGTGTTAATTGTCGAATTGTTAAAGTGGTGATATTGTTCAGGAGAGGTAGCTGCTCATTGGAGATATACTTATATCATGAATATGTTTTTTGTAAACATGTTTATATTTCAGTTTTACTATTTTGATAATCTGAAGTAACAGTTTTTGCATAATTTCTCATGGACCATGTATGTTCTGAAAAATAACTCACCTAATACAACAACATCTGCTGCAGCAAATTCCTGTACTGTTTCGTTCTGAAGGTTGTACCAAAACGTGTCAATGGTAGGCACAAGATAATGGCCCTGTATCTTGTGGAATTGGTCAGCAGAGGGGAACTTCAGATGTAAAAACCTGGCCCACAAATTCATCTTGCCGTAGTTGTTCCCACTAGTCAAAATAGTCGAGCAAATCTGAAAATCACCTGCATGCAGCATTCTGTTCATGGCTGGCTGTGAACACCATCTAGTCTCATGGCCCTCTTCACATGTCTGAAAAAGTAGTGAGTGCCAAATAAACACAGTGGGAAGATAAAAATGAGTGACTAGAATAACAATTACTGTATTCAACCAACATACCCTTGGCCCTATTATCAGATATATTTTAACAACATTTAACCTCATGAATTTGATATATTCACGGACGAAAAATGACAAGTATCAATCCAATTTTATCATAAAATGTATCCTTTTTATCATAAAGTGTCCAGAAGTTTGTCAGTAGGTGGTTATCTACCATTAGTTGTTGAACAAGTAGGCCTAAAAGGTATTAGTTAATGCCTCTTTGATAATAGGTTTAAACACCTCGATAGCCTAGGGGTTGGACGGTCGCTTCGAGAGCGGGAGGTCCCGGGTTCGATTCCATGACCGCATCATACCTAAGACCAAATAAAAATGGTACCAAAATTCCCTTGCTTGACGCTTAGTATATAGGGGAAGCTGGCTTCTCTTCTCTCATACCCTCGTGGTGATGGATAACATCAGGAATAAGCACCGAGAGTGATTAATATAAGTTGGAAAAATTTGTTTGACAATCAACCATTAATTAGTATATAAACATATTCAATTTCTGAAATTTTATAAATATCCCATGAAGATTTAGCCTCTGTTGCATGCACAATGTTTTAATATTAGTCAAACCTAGCTATATTTATCTTCACACTGAATAGAACGACTTCCTACTTTGAAAGTTCAAAATTACAACCATAAAAGGATAAAGAGTATGGGTTTACTTTGTTTAATTCTCTACTATTAGATCACCTTTCTAAATTACATACTTATAACACTAGGAACTTACCCATTTGAAGTACACAGCAGAGCCAATGAATGACTCAGCCATCTCTCCGTTAGGTCTTCCGCATGTTCGGCAGCAGTCTGTTTGCATGAGTATGAGCTGTTTCAGCTGTGATAGGAAGACGACACACTTAGTTGCTTGAACCACGTCTCTCTCTGCTGTTTCTATATTGACCCTGGCAACACCCTCCACTGCCACATTTGTCTCGGCACCCTCTTCCTCATCTACCAGGGGAACTTCGAGTCCAAACTCCACTTCCTCAAATGCCAAATCCTCAACCGTATCATCATCCCTTATTAAAAACATGTTTGGTCAGCAAATATAAACATGAAATGTCCAAATCAATATGCCCCCTCATCAATGATGCGGGCATAATTATTGTCCACATTATCATGACAATTCAACTGATCCATAATACTATGTTATTGGTTAGTGACACTCACTTTTTTATTATGGAAATGTTTTAATTATGGATTTGATCAAGTCACCTCAATTTTAAATCACCAATCCAGCAAAGCTGTTTTGAGTACAATAGTATGTCAGTTAGGCCTAAGTTTTTTTTCAAGACAACTTAACCAGAATATACCAGAATATACAGACCTATCTTATTGCTTTAGCTAAATGACTAATTAGAAGACATCTCTACCCCAAAACTTTCAAACACAGTTATATTGATAAAATTCTGCTTAAGCCAAAACAAAATGATTTTGCGGTTAAGGTTTCCCTACCTACCCTATTATTTTTAGCTACGCTGCGGCTGGTAACCCAACAACATTTTTTGAAAATTAAAAGCCAAACCTTGAAAAGAAAAAATCTAAGTAAGTATCGAAAGAAACTAAATAAAATAAACGCTTATGCCCCCTTGGAAGCCATTTCAATAAGTCTAAGTCCAAAATTATGTCAAGGTGAAGGTCAAAATGGAGTCAGGTGATACAGAGTGTGGAGAGTGGTCATATACAACATCCATGCAAGCTTCAAAGCTTTGTAGCAAGCAATATTAATGCTCGAAGAAACGGTCAATTTGGGTTAACCAAGAATTTGGCCTATTAATAAGTCCAAGTCCAAAATTAGGCCAAGGTGAAGGTCAAAATGGAGTCAGGTGATACAGGCATGTGGAGAGTGGTCATATACAACATCTATGCAAGTTTGAAAGCTTTGTAGCAAGCCATATTAATGCTAGAAGAAACAGTAAATTTGAGTTAACCAGGCCGGACAGACGAAAGGACGGGTGAATCACTATAAGCTCCCAATCTATCGATACGGTGGCATAAAAATAAAATGTTTCCCCTTCCTACCCTAATTTTTTTGGGACCGTAATCTTAACCACAACATAATTTTGTCTTGGCCTTATAAAATTAGCAAATTAGTCAAAATATTGCTTTTTGCATCCAATCATTTCTGGCGTATAATAATTGATTTTGCCATTACTGATAAATCAATAAAATAACTTGTCTCAAGTACTTACAATAAAGGGCAAATTTCAAAACTAGGTTCATAATCGGGATCATCCAGGTCAGTTTCATCTTCTGGCTCAAACCGTGACGTTTGAATGGTAACACTGCAACAAATAAGCACACTTGTTAGATCAGTAGGCATGTGAATAAGTCACCTTAATTTAAATATGTCATGTAGATTGGAGTATTAGACATGATCCTTGCCACTATGCATGAATATTATAAAAAAAGTTCTTGTATCGAATATATATCAAATTCTGCAAGCAAATTGGGGCAATAACGAATGTTAAAGGTCACAGTGACATTGATCTTTGACCTACAGACCTCAAAATCAATTGGGTTCATCTACTGTTGCTGATCAACCTTCATGTTAAGTTTGAAGATCCTAGGAGGGCAAGATTTCTTGAGTTATTAACTATTTCGACTATGGACAGGCTATGACAGACAAGCGGACGTGCTGGCGGGCTTTTAGGCATGCCAACTGACCGCTGCAAATCAAATTTGATAAAAATAATAGTCTTACTCAAATGGGTCCATAAATGACGATGAAAGCTGCTTCGTTCCTGATGGCCTACGACTCTTCAATGGCTTACTGAAACAATAATCAACCTCATTAAATAGTAAATTAGTACATAATAAACTTTTCTATGATTTGCATTATAGTCATCTTTAAATCAACATCTTGTTTTTGTTCCTGCTTGAAGGCAAACCAACAAATTATAGTTTTTACACCCCGAGCATTCAGTACAAGTATACAATGAATTAATTGGTAAACGCTAATTGCCTATCAAGTGGCTTTGAAAGTTTCTATAAGAATCCTCAACCACAGTCGGTTACAAGAATGTGTTCAGTCAACGCCCATGTCGAGTTATCGAACGAAAACCATTTTGATCTACTGACAGGCAGATATGTGCACAGCAATATACCCCAATATACTGCAACAGACAACCTGCAAATATAGGAGGGTATATCAGCAATTTTCTCCATTATTTGTTAAGAAACCATAAAATGTAGCTTCCCAATAAAAAAATGATCCATTTACTCAATTTCAGACAAAACATGAAACATCACTACATCAGTATCAGACTTCTTAAGTATGAAGATACAATGGGCTGTATAACTCCCTTAATATCTTCCAAAAGACCTAGAAGATAAGCACAACAGCCAAAACTATTGTTCTGTGTACTGATCTGCCATACAAAGACTCCATGAAATATGACCAATTAAGTGTAAAAAAGGGTCATAACTCCTTTAAGCCTTTTCCGACGAAATACACAACTCGACTTGGCACTGATCAGTCATGCCAACTTTCGTTGAAATCTGACTAATGGTTAAAGGAGTAGTGGACAACCAACTTACAAATTCAGTACCTCAATCACGACTTCAATACAGCCCCCATGCACGTTGTATAATAAATTCGGAGACATTGGTTTGTTAAGGGAATGAAGATAGCACTTTACCATTCACTTCACACAATCAATTCAGTTTATCTGAGAAAAGAAAACGAAGCCGAAATAATTTTGATACGAACCTTGCTTGAATGTCGACTTCGGACTGTATTTCTTCAACTCCCGACATAACTTCTATTTCCCTTTAAACATCAAATACAACAATTAGTGACAGTTCTACCATAGCCAACAGTTTCAACAATACAAACATAGAAAATCTTCTTTTGAAATGAAAAAGTTGAAATTTGATGAAGAAAATAGTGAAATTATTACTTGAATAAATTTTGATATTTATACAGAGACCCAGAGATGACTATGTGGTGACAGTCTGTCAAGTGATCTAAAGAGTACAAACTTCCAAGTGCTAGGCTGTATGACATGGGTTAATCTTACAAAAGGTGTAACGTTTTACTATATGTAATGCTTTCTCAAGTGAGCTATCTTATCATGAAAATGATAATAAACTGTCAAATTTATTACACATGAAATAATGTAGTGCAAACTAAATAAAACTGTTACCATGTGTATGAACTGTTTATTGATGATTGCTTGATAACGATATTGTGTGAATGCAACACTAGGCAAATCATTGATGACATAGCATGATAAGTAAGATGACAAAAACGTTACCTATCACTCGAATCTTGCTCTGAGACTCCCGACACTGATGGTGTTCTAACACTAACAGGGCCAATGTTCTGTGAATAGTGTGATACCGGAGTTGAGGTAGTTACTTTCTGAGTAACTGGAGTTGAAATTAATCTATCAATCCATGGCAGTCTGAGTCTGTCTTGTAAAGCTACAGATGGTCCAGCTACAGATGGTCCTGGCTGATCTAAACCATGTCGGTAACTGAAATCAATTACATCCCTATATATAAAGACTGCAAAATTATTCTTTCCCACATTGAGTAAATAGTTTGTTATAGATACATTTGTGATCGATTATTATATAATCTATTCTATTGACAAGTTACGAACTATAAATGCTCTATTTCAACCTCCCTAATATGAAGAATGTGACATTGTCATTTTTGCTGGATATGCAGGTCCTGTACTTAGCTGGCTAATTAAACATGCTAGCTGTCTCCGTGGGTATCCTGCCAATAAAAATGTAATGTTCACTGTATAGCATTGTATTTACTGATCAAGAGGTCCCTAGTTCGAATCTAGGTCTGGTCACATTTTCAATTTGAAATGTAATTTTAAGGGCTTCGCTGCTGTACAATGGGCAGGTTAAGATGCCGCAGAGGAAAGTATTCGAAACAAGTTGGTGTGACACACAAAGATTCGTTGTATCTCGCGATTGATGACAGTTGACACAATTGAAGACCAAGTACTGTACATTTTTGGAATTCCCAGCATCATATAAAAATGTCATACTTTGCCAGTTGCCTTCTTAGTCCGAAAGAAACCAAAATATGTAGTAAATAGACACTACAATGTGACCATGTTGACAATGAAATATTACAAGCACAATTGCCGATATGGACATTGGTAAAATAAAAAAGACGTAACAAGGAAATTCACATTACCAAACAAGTCGCGAAAACTGATGACAAATACAAAAATTAAATAATACAGTAGGCCCTATGCTTTCGTCGGAAATCGTGGGTATATCTGCAAACTCCTTGTATAAGGTTGAGACAAGCAGAATGTTCAATAAATATACAAACTATGAAGCCCATTATTATAAACACACAAAAGTCAATTAAAAAACATGGTCTCACTTGTCTATCAAAAATGTTGCCACTTCTCGATCCGATTTCAAGGTATTGTCCGCTTTGATCTTCTGCCACCTGTCGAACTCACTACCAAGGGTGATTGTTGTCTGTTTTAAACTGGTCCGACGATGCGCCTTTCTCCGTTTTCTCTCCGATTCAGTTAAACTTGGACGGCCTCGGGAACGTTTCTGTTTTCCGTCATCCGCCATTGTCATGAATATAAATGAGGTCACGTGGTTCGCGAGAGCCATTCACGACAATTTACGGAAATATCCGATAGATTTGGCGCGCAATTTAAATATTTTATTGCGCAATCGAATTATTTAATTACCCCCGGGGTCATAAAATAAAATCGATTTTTATTTTTATTATTTTTTGACATTGCCACCACTTCTGGATGAAATGATAGCTTCATACGTCATAAAATAATATATTCTAATAATAGCAAATGTAGTTTTGGGCCTAGTTTATGATGATTTTAACCAAGAAGCTGAACACGAATCCATCTTTAAAGATGGATTCGTGTTCAGAATCACTAAATAATTTAACCAAAATAAGCTCACAAACTAATAGAAAAGTGTCTTTCTTGAAGATTTATGGCCAAAGGAAATCTATTTTCCTCCGCATAACTTAGATTCTGCAAATTTAAAACTAACGTCCCGGTTACGATTTCATCTGGGCCGGTTGGTTAGTCGACATTTTCGTCAGTCGTCGTTAACGCTCGGCTAGACCCGTAAACCATCGGAAAATCTAATTTGCATATTATTTATTTAACTCAGCCTCGCTTTGGAAAATCAACAACGATCCAAGATGTCTGACTCAAGTAAATCAAACGACGACCCAGTAAGTATTTTCTGCATTTTTCTGTGTTTCACATCCTATGTTGAAGATAGGGGTTGTAAACACATTGCATATATCAACAGGAAATCATAAAAACCAGCCGAATTGACTAATTGTCGTGTATTTTGTACAGTAGCGTATCGTTATGCGTTGTGTTGACAAGTTGAATTTTTTTTTGGTAGCATGTCAGCTGCGATCATATTATCATTATCTCTGTCGGTTACTTATTAGGAAGTTAGTGTGACTCTAATCAATGAGTCAAATTCCATGCAAATGTTTGGTATACACCAGTTAGTTGCATCCACGGCACTCACCCCGGGCATCACAGGCATTTACTGTATTATTCCTGTATTATCAGTAGCCTATTAACACTGATTAAAAGTAATATTATGCTTCTAAGGTTTTTTTTCATGCAAGTTTATTAAATTGATGACGCCATGTGACGGGGATGGGCGATGGACAGCTGGGCAATCCGTCATGTAAATGCCTTCCATCTTCCGCCGCACTGTCTGGCAAATGTTGAAAGTTTGACGAACCGGAGATTTGACAAACCCACTGTATATTTTACCATTGACTGTCCCGCCACGGTCCGGTCGGGGACAGCTGATGGTAAAATATCTAGTTTTTACAATGCAGTAGTGAGAATCCCGACCCATCACCATGGTTGGGTCAGTGGTTGAAACTGACTGGTGCATAAGCAGGGTTCCCACGGTCAGGGAAAAACATAATTTTTTCTAAGTCAGGGAATTTCGTAATGTTAGAGGCTATGGTTATTGATGAAACAAGTTTTATATTCTTGTTTGAACTTTCCATAGTATTACTAGGAGGACAGTATAGTGTGCGCCAAATCTGTGGAGAGCTTCGGAACAGCTGTATCACACAGCGATTCAGCACTCTCTCCCCGATGAATATATGCCACAAAGGTCCTATGTCGTATAGATTCAGATTTATTACAAATATTTTTGTCACATTTCAGACTGATTTTGACTTGGAAAGTGCCCACAGTTCCAGCACAGGAAGTCCTGTTAGGCGTGGACGAGGACAGCGTGGACGAGGCTGAGGTCGAGCAGCAGCCAGAATGCCTAGAAGCCGTAGTGGGGGCAGCCGGACCAGAGGCAGAGGAAGGGGCCGCGGTCGCGGAGGGTTTAGTACTGAGGAAGAGACAGAAGGGTTGCTTGCTAGACAGAAAGAGGAGATGAAGGTAAACAAAATTACTGCTTCTCCTTCCGAGTAATTTGCAGGGTCCACTCTGGGGCATTATCTTATATGAAAACCCTCCGCTTCTGCCTCTAGTCTGACTGCCTCCACTATGATTGATGTTATGATATTGTACATTATTGATGTTATGATATTGTACACATTATCAATTTCCTTTATTTGCGGACTGGACATCTTGACATTAATATGCAATTGCATAGTAAAATATGTGTCTGTGGAAGATTTGTGGGATTGTTTTGCTGCAATATGATAATGTGGGGAAATACTCATCTAGAGTAGAGGGTCTCATTATTGAGCATGAGCCCTGCCACTGAGTTAACAAGTCACATGGTAAACTAGCCAAAGGATGATCAAATGAGGGTTATTTACAAACTTTATTGATATGAGAACATTTAGGTCACAAGCCAACAAATAGACTTGTTCTTTAACTCAATGTAAAGTGACCTAGGTCAGCCAAAATAAATGTCAACTTTTTGTCCATGGGGCCCTCTCAAATCTTTTATTCAATAGAAATAGCATCCAGCTTGAAGAAAATGAAAAAAAAAGCAGGGGGTCATGTATCATATAAGAAAAATTTGGTTCGTCAAACGCGGTGAACAGATTTTCTCACATGTACGGATTTACTCACTGTCCGTTAGCCCCAACCTTACTTTCACTTTTATATTTAAGCCAGAATACAAAATATTTCTGAATAAAACCATTTCACTACATCACATACATGCATACAAAGCATTTAACATCAATTTCATGATTCTGATGCTGATTTGTCAAGACATACCCCCATTTCCAGCCGCTTTAAAGTTTTTTAACGGACTATTTGACTGTATCTGAATTTGGTCCGCGTAGGCATTTAGTGGTTATTTACCTTAACTTGCATATACTAGATATTTACCTATAGAAGCAATAAATATTTGTTTTCTGTAAAATCATTTATTATGATTGGAAGAAATTTCTTGGTTTTGGTAGAAAAGACCATTTCAATGGAATGTTAATTTCTGGATTCCATTTCAGATAATAAATGGGATTCGTTAATTTATCCCCATGTAAAATTAATATTTGACAGTATTGTTGACATTATGTGTAGCGCAGTTTGCAATATGGGTGTGAAAATAAAAGTGGCTCGTTTGGATATAAAACCTTGCATGAACATCTGTTTACTGTGCAGGTAATTTTGACCTCTGAGCTAATGAAGCTTGCAGTCAATTTTTATGCCTCTGTATCGATAGATCGGGAGGCATATAGTAATTCACCTGTCCGTTCATCCGTCCGGCCTGGTTAACCCAAATTGACCGTTTCTTCTAGCATTTATATGGCTTGCTACAAATCTTTCATACTTGCATGGAAGTTGTATATGACCACTCTCTACACGCCTGTATCGCCCGACTCCTTTTTGACCTTCACTTTGACCTAATTTTGGACTTATTGAAATGGCTCCCACAGGGCATAAGCGTTTATTGAATGCAGTCTTGTTTCAATTAATTTGTCACCATATACCTGTATGCGGCCACATTTATTTATTTGATTCATGTTTTGTAGGCTCAAGTTGATCAAAAGACTGTTATAGAGTTGCAGTCAATTTTGCATCAGGCTATTGACTTACAGCCTGGGATCATGCTGGACATCATGAGACCAGCCCAGCAGCAGTCAGGGGGTTTTCATCCAGGACCTGGCTCGGCAGTACCTGACTGGTGTGTTTGTGGGTTTTGTCGGGAGATGCCGACTCCGGCAGAAGAAGTATGCTGTCAGAAAGCACAGTGTGTGTCTGGCCAAGCAGTAAGTTATTATTCTAGCTTATTCTCTTACATCAATGTGTAATATAATGACTAAATGTGTAGCAAATAATTTCAGTGGTTCCATGCATGGCATGTTGAAGAACGAGCTAGGTGTCTTCTCGCAGCTTCCTTTCATGAGCTAACTTAACTAGAGCTGTCGCTATTTGACTGACTTATATACACCCACCGTCAAAGGGCCATACTTCTGGCGAAACTAATCTGTGCAAAATCCTGCTCTCATGCACATCAACAACGATTATGTTGTTCATGTATGAAAGTTTGAAGAAAAGCCTACAAAACGGTAGAGGTAAAGATGTATTTTGTCAAGGAGACAGTTAGCAACATGTATTTATTATGAGATATAAGGTATAAATAGGGATGACGAAGGTTGGAGGTGGAATCATAGAATAATCTTGTGTAGTCACACTGTCACAATGGCTCAGGTTTTGTCCAATCTTTATGACACTAGCTAGTAGGTCACAACTCACTTTGCTCATTGCTACAAAATCTAGATCAAGTTCACTATTGGGTCTTCTGTGGGAAAACTAGGTCATAAACGCCTTTTGTAGAGTACACTCGAGATCACATTTTGGGTTATCTGATGAAAAAAATAAGGTCTCTGATTAATACAGAATGAAAACCTTGTGAAAGCAAGATGCTGCATAAAGTGCATTTACCCAATATTTATATAAACAGTTCCTTAGGTTTAACTGTTTGCCAAAGGGGTCTGAATAAATTACTATCGCAGATGAGCGACCTTGTGTTCTTTGGTCACTCATTAAAAATGTTGCTCATATTTTTCAGGATTTTGAGATTTTGATCCTGCATGAAGGTGTTCTGGCTTTAGCCAGAATGTACCGGAGGGATGTCCTCGTTTTTGACGACGATGTGGACGTCAATAAGGCAAACCGACATCAAGCATATAGACAGTTCATTTTATATATGCATGGGCGCTTAACAGCTGGTGACAGGAGGGTTATTCCCTCCTGTTGTGTTTGGAAGATAAGGGACAAATTCCCTGATGCTTTCGGACAATACCAAGGTTTTGTGCCATCGCGGCTTGCATAGTGATTTTACTTAGTCTATATGCTTGATGCCTGTTTGCCTTATGTACAACAAGAGTGCCAAGATGTCAGTGTGTCGCTAACCTGTGTACCATACTCAAATTGGACCTTATTAAGATTGCCATTATTATCTGTTTGTGATATTTTATAAGTCGTTTGCAACCTTCATTTATACCAGAAATGTCAGAACAATAGTCGACTCCTCTAGATTTTAACCTGAAAACTATTGAAGTTTCAAACCTTGAGAACAAACTATTTAATATCATGTAAGTCCTCATAATACTCTTTGTATGTACAGTTGACTCATCTGATTTGAAAACTGTTATCAGATATATATTGTAAATATTCTGATGGAAGTCATGGCCTTTCAAAAGTGCCAGTTCAATGTTACCATGTTATTGTGTTTATCAAAATACACCAACGACAGAAATCTGTTTTACAAATGTCTTGTTTAATCAATATGTAATAAATAACATGAGTTTACTAAAGGATTTGTAATTCTTATTTCTAAGACTAATTAACGACATAGGAACCATGAATGCATACTGTACAAATGTTCCAACTAGATATATTTGAGCTTACAAGCAAAGTATTTCATTTTTATACAAAAATTAATGTTTAAATTTTGTTTGATCTCATTCCAGTTTTCTGTGTATGTTTTTTTTTTATCAACATACCCTACCATAAAAAAAATATTTTAATGTAGATGGTCTAGCTGGAACATTGATCATCAGTATACATGCATTTAATTCATGTACTAGGCTATACTCATAGTAGCTGATTTCCTGGATAGTACAAGCAATCAGTGTTCATTGAACTTATCACTTGTGGGATGACAGTCGACAAGCCCTGTCTGCAGTAATAATTTCAAACACCATGCACAGTGACCTAACATTATACTTTTTTCCCAATGGAGGAAGTGGAATAACATTACATATTTCAAGATATATATACATGTAGTCAAACATGGTGACTCTAGCAACCAAACGAGGCATAACTGCACAATGACATAAATTAAAAAGTTACTCCCCCAGCAAACTGGGAAAAAAACCAACAGTAACAAGAGCACTGCTGGGCAGTACATTATAAACCGAAAGCAAAAACAATAATGCAACAGCAGTGGAAATTTTCAATGTCCCACTGTGACCTTTGAGGGACATAGGAACCCGAATCATGTGCATGACACATCGTCTCCCTGTGGTGATCATTTGTGCAAAGTAATTTTAAAATCCTATCGCAAGAAAGGAAGATACAGCCCTTACACGAACCAGCAGTGCAAATTTCAAAGTCCACATGAACCTTTCACCAAGGCGCATGCCACATCGTATCCATGTGGTAATCTTTTATGCCAATTTATTTTAAAATCCTACCGTTAGTAAGAAAGATACAGCCCACACACAGAATATGAGTGTCAAAGTACCCCTGTGACCTTGACCTTTCCCCAAGGGACCTGGGTCATGTGCATGACACATGTCTACTGGTGGTAATCATTTGTGCCAATTTATTTTAAAATCCTATGTAAGAGGAAGATACAGCCTGCACACAGAATTGCTAACGGACGGACAGACGATGGAGAGAATGACAAAATACAACCCTTCAGGCATATAGAAAGGGAAGCCAAAACATATCTTAAATTATATGCCAACTAGGTGACCCTAGTGACCAAACGAAGCATAACTGCTAGATGACCTAATTAAAAAAGTTACTTCCCAAGCAAACTGCAACTCTAAAAAGGGGGAACAACATAACCTATATCTGGCTATATGTAGTTCTAAAATATATATGCCCAAAATGGTGACAATAACGACCAAAGGAGGCATAACTGCATAGTGACATAATTTGAAAGTTACTCCCCCAGCAAGCAACTATATTGAAAGGAGAGGCGGGAGACAACATACCATTTTTATAGCTACATGTATTTCTAAAAGGTTCAACAGAAACAAGATATGAGTCTTTCTCTACGAAAACCTGCTATCACATACTTTGTTACAATGGTGACCAATTTTCGAAACGTTCCCTGAGAAAAAGTTGTTTAAAACAGTTATAGCCTACGACTGAATGAATACAATTTCAATATATATTTGAAAACTTCCAATTTTTAAAACTTCATGCTATTTTGAAGTGATAGAAGACAAGAATTGATAAAATGGTGTTATCATGAAATTCTGATTACAGTAACATCAAATAATGTTTGAATGAAGTTCTGGACATCA